>JARPMJ010005773.1:0-59271 GCA_033366665.1 Phoxinus dragarum
GGTCTATGGCCTGTACTATGAGTACACAAGCTCTGTCCAAACTCATAGAAGCAAAAGTGCTTAGCTCAGATGATATATCTCCAACCCTGCTAACATTGATTGGCTGTGGTGGTCAGAAAACGAGCCCACTGGGAGTGTGTGAGGTACAGATGAAAATGTTCGACTGCACCTTCTCTGTGCCTGCTTTAATTGTTGATGGACAAAATGCTGACCTAATTTGGGGAAGTAATGTTATAAAACATCTCATTCATGACATGAAGGTATCAAGTGATTTCTGGGGGAGAGTTTCTAACTCCCAGGGACAAGATTCTGATACAAGAGCTTTGATTCAACTGTTGTGCAATGTTGAGTCATGGAAAGGGACAGAACCACCTAATAAAGTAGGAACTTTAAAGCTGAAACATGCTGTCACTCTGGAGCCCATGAAAGAACATATAGTGTGGGGAAAGTTAGTTAGTGACAAAATCCTATCTGCAGGTTGTACAATTGTTGTGGAGCCCAGCACAGCGCGCACTGCACCGAGAAATGTGTTGGTGGGCAGGATAGTTGTGTCCTTATGGGGGGATGGCAGTACACCAGTTAAAGTTATCAACCCATCGAATAAACCTGTCTGTCTGAAACGCAACTGCAAGCTGGCTGATGTGTACACCTGCATGGCTCTTGAAGATTTTGATGTTGACTGTCTAGGCATGTCTTATCAGCAGATGGGAGATTTGCAGTGTACTGAATTGGAGACTGAAAGCCAGACAAAATGCAGAACTAAGCAGTGTGATACTGAGAGTCAACACTGTGCGCCACATGGTCTGGCTGGCTCAACGCTGTCTAGCCTGGGACTCTATGATGTCGACATAAGCTCAAATTGTTTGACACCTTACTGGAGAGCGAGGTTGGCTGAACTGTTGATCAAGTATGAGTCGATATTTTCGCGTCATGGACTGGACTGTGGTAGGGCCAAAGGCTTTGTTCACAGAATTTGTCTAAGTGATACTAAACCTTTCAGGCTTCCTTACAGAAGGTTGTCACCGTCACACTATGAGAAGCTGCGAGAGGCCTTGAACGACATGGAGGAGCGTGACATAATCAGAAAGTCGATGAGTGATTATGCATCACCTTTGGTGTTAGTCTGGAAACGGAATGGTTATCTGAGACTGTGCACAGACTTTCGCTGGCTGAATGCACGCACCGTCAAAGATGCACATCCTCTTTCGCATCAAGCGGATGCACTTGCGGCTCTAGGTGGTAACGCATTCTTTTCCACAATGGACTTAACATCTGGTTATAATGTGGAAGTGCATGAGAGTGACAGAAAATTAACAGCATTTACTACTCCATTTGGTCTTTATGAGTATAATAGGCTTCCGCAGGGCCTATGCAATAGTCCTGCGACATTCATGAGGATGATGATGAACATATTTGGAGATCAGAACTTCATGAGCATGCTGTGTTATCTCGATGACATCCTTGTTTTTGCTCCTGATGAACAGCATGCTTTGGAACGACTAGAGATGGTATTCAACAGACTTCAAACTCACAATCTGAAGCTGTCTCATAAGAAGTGTCATTTCATGAAGCCTTCCGTTAAGTTTCTTGGCCACATTGTGAGTAGTGACGTCGTGACAACAGATCCTGAAAAGGTCAAAGCTGTTGTTGACATCACAGAACAGGATCTTATGGAGGATGGCACTGACATTCCATCACAAACAAAAATAAGGTCATTTCTGGGGATGGTGGTTTTCTACCAGCAGTATATTGAAGGCTGTTCTCGCATTGGTAGACCCCTCTTTGCATTAACATCAGGCATGAGGAAACCGAGGTACAGCAAATGACAGAAACGTGTGATGGCAGGCAGAAAACTTACCTCTTCTGACTGGACCCAGGAGTGTCGAGATGCATTGAGTTCACTGAAACAGGCTTTGCTTGAAAGAGTCACTTTGGCGCACCCAGATTTTAGTAAACCTTTCTTGCTGTCTGTCGATGCATCTAGTAATGGGCTTGGTGCAGTCCTTTCTCAAGTGGTGGCGGGTGGAGAGGTTGCTCGTCCCATAGCCTTTGCTAGCAAGTCACTTAATTATGCCCAATCAAGATATCCAGCACACAGGCTAGAGTTTTTTGCTCTCAAATGGGCAGTCTGTGACAAATTTAGTCACTGGCTCAAGGGTCAGCAGTTCTCCGTATGGACAGACAACAACCCACTGACCTACATTCTTACAAAACCCAAGTTGGATGCTTGCGAGCAAAGATGGGTCGCAAAGCTTGCACCGTATAATTTCAACATCAAATACATTCCTGGGCCTAAGAATGTAGTTGCAGACGCCCTCAGCCGAGAACCGTTCGTGCGACCCAGTGTGTTCCACCGACTTACCAGAGTGCCCTATGGTGCTCTCTTGGAGGAGTCTCGGGCTGTGAACACGGAGAATGTCCAAGATGTGTTCCGCTGGTCGTGTCATCCTTTTGAGAAGCAAGCACAAGACAAGCCCTGTTCAAATGTTGAGGTGAATAATGCTGGTTTATCAAGGCAGTCTGGTATTTCTCAAGAGGACATTTCTGCCATTCTGCACAGCAGTAGACCGGAAAATCATGTTCAGCCATATGCTTACCTGCTTCCACAGTTGGTTGGGTCAATCATTCCATCTCGGTTGTCTGATGATCCGGTATTGTCAAAACAGGAGCTTACCGATTTACAACATGCTGATCCTGACCTGAACAGAGTGCTTTTCTTCGTGGAGCGCAAACGTAGGCCATCTAGGAGAGAGAGAAACAAGGAATCACCTAGTGTTCTTCGGTTTTTGAGAAACTGGAACAAACTGTCAGTAAGAACAGGTTTATTGTATCGAGTCTCCAAAGATGGCATCACAAGGAAGAAGACTTTTCAGTTTATTGTGCCTGCTGCTCTCCGTGATGTAGTAACTGGGAGCCAGTTTTGAAAGCAGCCTGATTTCTGAAATGCTTCAGCTTGCTGGTGTTCAGAAATCTCATACGACTCCTTACCACCCAATGGGAAATGGGACTGTTGAGAGATTCAACCGAACATTGGGCAACATGATTCGTGCCTTACCACCTAAAGCAAAGCACAAATGGCCTCAAATGTTGAAGTCTCTCACCTTTTGCTATAATGCAACGATCCATGAGACAACCAGTTTCCCTCCATTCCAGTTGATGTTTGGAAGAACCCCTAGGTTGCCCGTCGATATGATGTTTGATTCTGTGCTGCTTGATGACCAGGTGGTCGACTATAACCAATATGTGCAGTCTTTCCGAGATGATCTTGCACAAGCGATGAAAGTGGCACAATGTTCAGCTTCAAAACAACAACAGAGGCAAGCAAATCTTTACAACAAAAAGCAGAAAGGTGCTCCAGTGAACATCGGTGATAGAGTGCTACTGGCCAATAAGAACGAGCGTGGCAAGAGGAAGACCGCTGATAGATGGGAGAGTCACATCTACATAGTGACAGGAATGAACGATGAGGTCCATACGTTTCGTATCCGAAATTGTGTGACTGGAACTGAGAAGGTTGTTCATAGAAATCTCATCATGCCAGTGAACTTCCTACCTCTTCAGGACAAAATTTCAGGAGATGATTCTTCTGAGAATGCTGCCTCGAGTGGGTCAAGTCTGTCTGTGAGCGCAAATGAGTTGAGATTGCCTGTCAATGACCCAGACGAGAGAACTGTGGCGTGGGTGTCGGAACTCCCAGGTTCTGAAGTTGATCTTTCTGAGTTTGATTCTGTCCAGCTAATTGCAGATGAACGGTCTACTGCCCTGTCTGTACCTCATGCTACATGTCTCAATGATCAGACGGAAGGCAGATCTTTGACATGCGAACCTGATGTTGATAGGAGCATTGATCAGGCTGATGCAGATGTAAATACGGATACCGTAGCCACTGACCATTTGCTGCAGTGTTCCAGAGCGCCTTCAACTCTGGGTGGGTCATTAGCTGTCAAAACCAGATGTGGGAGGGTGGTTAAACCAGTCATTAGACTGATCCAGAATATGCATCAGAAAGTTATGTCTGGGTTGTAGTTTTTTTTTCTTTTTTTTTCTCCTGTTCGTAGAGGTATCACACATGAGAATGATTGAATAGTGTGATTAAAATGTGCATATCTGTGATTTGTAGTACCTTGAAGGAAGGGAATGTACGAGTGATCTAAAAGTAGATAAAACATTCTTTATGAAATGCTGTGCAAAAATGACCACTAGATGTATGTAATATGTAACAGGCATGTTATTCCTTTGGGTGTTTAGAGGCTTTGCAACCCTCTTACATTACTAATTCTTATAAGAATAGTCTTACGACTGGAGTTTGGTGTGTCATGTGATTTACAGTATTATCTCTTGGTACTGCGGAACAGATTTTGTTTCTCTTACTGTCCTCTATTCTGTGGTTAAATGTACCTGTTTTGTTTGGGTGACTTTGTAGCATTTCGTTGGGTTATGTTTGTGTTCTTTTGTTTTGTCATGTGCAAGTGGAAGTCGGCAGGGGGGAATGTAGCAGGTGTGCATTAAGAACATTTATTTTGTGATTCCACTTGGCATGACCATTTTTGGGTTTTCCGCCATGCTGATTTGGGGTGGTGACGCACTTTGCTTCTTCCCAGTCTGCATGAGCATTCATAGCGGTAGGTCATGCAATTTTACGTGCTGATTTAAGAAGGCCATATTTATTGTACATTATTGTTTTATACTTGAGTAATTGTGACTTTAAGTCCCTTTGTAATGGACATGTATGTTTTATTAATTATTTTCTTTCTTTAAGTTCATTTTATTCTTTATCATTCACAGCGCGTCGTGCATCGCTGCCGCACGCTGCTTTAAGTGCTGCACGAGTCCTCATCATTTGTTTGTTACTTCAGGTACATTAATTATTGTTGTGTGTTCTTAAAATGTGTTTATGTAAAAGTTTATTGCCCAGTCTGCATGAGCATTCATAGCGCGCGTCGTGCATTGCTGCCGCACGCTGCTTTAAGTGCTGCACGAGTCCTCATCATTTGTTTGTTACTTCCGATGAAATAAAAGAGGATTGAAGGGACGAATTCCAGACTTCACGAGTGTATTACTAACACAATGCAGATAACACTCCGCTACACTTGGGCAGGACGGTGTTCGTCATCGTGCTCAGCCAGGTCTCAAAGTGATCCCAGTGGGCTGCGGGACTGGATGAACGGGACATACTGGCTCACTGTAGGTGAGAGAAACACTGCACACAAAGAGGCCAATGCAAGTTTGTGTAGGGTTAGCGAGCTACAATAATATGTCACTATGTAAGTCGTCTATGATAATTTTTGGCTAACTGGTGCAGACAGTTAGACAGTTAGGTGGTTTATCAAAATAAATATTTTGACAGGGTCATTTGATGACGCTGGCTGCTTGGTCATCAATCTATTATTCAGTTTTCCTTGATGGCTCTCATAGGCTCTGTCTTTATGTGCACTAATGTGTCTTTATGTGCTGTCTCGCTGTGACTCTGCTGCTGCTGTGAGTTTGTTAGTAGATTGTGTTCACTCAATGGCTGGCTGTGTGGGTGGTGTCCCCGAAATAATATAGAATTCAATTCATAGACAATTGGGAAAGTTTTTGGGGCAAACCTGACCTGTTGAAAAGAGATGGTATTCATCCCTCCTGGGAAAACGTTCAAACCCATCTAAGGTTAACAATTTAATTGATGTTCAACAAATAAAAAACATATAAAATATGGATGAGCAAATGATAAAGCTTGGATTGCTGAATATTCGATCTCTTACTTCAAAAGCGCTAATAATTAATGATTTGATTTCAGATTATAACCTAGATGTGCTGTGTTTGACAGAAACCTGGCTAAAACCAAACGATTACATTGCTTTAAATGAGTCAACCCCACAAGATTACGGTTATAAACATGAACCTCATCTGAAACACAAAGGAGGAGGTGTTGTAAGACATTGTAAACTCAATTGGCGTTAGACAACACGTGTCAGGACCTACTCATTGCCGTAATCATACTCTAGATCTAATACTATCACATGGAATACTGCAGCAGAGCGATGACATCTCAGATCATTATCTAGTCTCGTGTAAATTACATTTAGCCAAGGCTGCAAAGCCGACTCCGTGTTATAAATATGTTAGATCGATCACTTCTGCTACTAAAGATTGCTTTATCAATAATCTTCCTAATCAGTTTCATCATCTCGGATAGCTTAGAAGAACTTGATATTGCAACAGAAACTTTTAACTCTCTCTTTTCCAGCACTTTAAACACAGTTGCTCCGTTGCGCTTAAAGAAGATTAAAGAACATAGTCCAACGCCGTGGCACAACGAGCACACTCAGGCAAGAAAACAAAACTAGAGGTATTTCGGATTTCATGGAAGGAGAGCTCGATTGGTTACAGAGAGGCTTTAAAAGCTGCTAGATCTGCTTATTTTTCAACCCAATTAGAAGAAAATAAACATAATCCTAGGTATTTATTTGAAACAGTGGCTAAACTAACGAAAAAGAAAGCTTCAAGCCCAGAAGTTTCCAAGCAACACAGCAGTAATGACTTTATGAACTTCTTCACTTATAAGATTGATAATATCAGGGACAAAATTATAACTATGTAACCGTCTAATACAGTATCACATCAGGAAGTGCATTGTAGTCTCCCTGAGGGAAAATTTTATTAATTCATTGCTATAGGAGAGGAAGAATTTTGGAAACTCGTCAAATCATCTAAATCGACAACGTGTATGTTAGACCCTATACCGACTAAGCTGCTGAAAGAGATGCTTCCAGATGTCATAGATCCTCTTCTTAATATCATTAATTCATCTTTGTCTCTAGGATACGTACCAAAAACCTTTAAGCTAGCTATGATTAAACCGCTTGTTAAAAAAACGCAAATTGATCCTACAAAATTAGTTAATTACAGGCCGATCTCGAATCTGCCTTTTCTGTCAAAGATATAGAAAAAGCAGTATCCTCACAACTGTGTTCCTTTCTTGAAAGAAATGATATCTGCGAGGATTTTCAGTCCGGATTTAGACCGTACCATAGTACCGAGACAGCTCTCGTTAGAGTTACAAATGATTTGCTCTTATCATCCGATCGTGGTGGTGTCTCTCTATTAGTATTACTTGAGCTGCATTTGACACCATTGACCACAACATCCTTTTAAATAGACTCAAACATTATGTTGGCATTAGTGGAATTGCACTAGCATGGTTTAAATCATACTTATCTGACCGTTATCAATTTGTAGCAGTAAATGAAGAGATGTCTTATCAATCACAAGTTCAGTATGGCGACTTGACTAAAAGAAACGAAAAACAACAGAAGAAAAAAAAATAGAAACAAAACAACTAAAAAATTAAATAAAAAGAGAAAAAGAAAGATAAGCCGACATTGCAGGGAATGACACAAGGGGCATCCATGGCTGAACCGAGAAACTTAAAGGTTGGGTAGGTAAGAATTGTCTAAAGAACTTTTTTTCAAATTGGCTTAAACTGTCTTTATATACCAATACATAATTGAAATGTAAGTACTTTGAAAAAGAGAGTATACAAATTGAGTGACTGTAGTGTATTTAATCTTCAAAAAATACAGCTCATTAATTCCTACCGGGACGAAACAAGTGATTGGCTTGCGCGACTGTCACTCTCCCTCGCCATGACTACCACCGCTATTACTGGCTCTGCCCACGTGGGAGTTTTTAGGTGGGAGTTTATACTCTCTATTTCAGAGTACTTGCATTTTTATTATGTATTGGTATATAAAGACAGTTTAAACAAATTTGAATAAAAGTTTTTTTAGACAATTCTGACCTACCCTACCTTTAATTTAAATTTGAGCTCAAATTTAGTTTAAACCAAATTTAAATAAGTGTATAAAGTCAGAGAGACCGAAAAATTGGCTAACACCAAATACTAGCAACAACAAAAATAAAATAAATTAAAATTATTATAATAGTAAACAAAAATAAAAGAATCAAAGAGAAAATGGAATAGCAGTTCAGATGAACTAGCAAAAGAAAATCGAAGAAAGTAGACCTATCCGAGAATGCCAACAAGGCGGCGTTCTTGAGCCCATGCAGAATGAAGTCGGGGGTGCGTAATTTGATACGTGTTAACACTTAAACAGGGTGCCATCTAGTGTTAGTCAGAGGTATTACGACCTACTCTACTTCAATATGATTAAATTCTGAGCGCATTGTCAACGCGTCAATTTACTGCAACAATCAAAGTATAATTTTTTAGATCTCAGCGGATCTTTTTGTGCCAGTTTACTGCACAAGAGTGTGTGGCAGGATTTCTTTGCTGCCAGTACACAAAAATGTACGCAACAGAATGTTTTTTTTTCTGTTACAAAAAGTCAAGTCAAGTCAAGTTTTATTTCTATAGCACATTTAAAAGCAACAGTGTTGCGCCAAAGTGCAGTACAGTAAGACAATGTGCAAATAAAAGAAGCATAAAAGGAGACAAGGCAATTTACAGATATAAACACATTACACCCAATACAATCCTATTAATAGATCAAATAAAATCTATCGATAGCGACCTAATTAAAAGCCAGAGTTGAAGCAAATGTGCCATATTGTGTCGAGGCTTCGAAACAATCTGACACCCGTCTCAACGGTGACACCTAGTGGTCACTTGCAGGTGTTGATCTGAAACAACCGTGACAACGAGCCATTAAAATTTTTGTTTTTTTTATTATTGTATTTTTCTAATAATACTTTTCTGACTTCCTGTTTCCGGTGAGAGTACGCTGCCGCTTCTCACTGGAACTTTTGTTTGTTTACTTTGTTTTGTTTTGAACTCTGTGCTGTATTTCGCGTGGACGTCTGCTCGGACTTTACTGTTGTCACTTTCCTCTGGATCTTATTTCGGATACAACGCAGACACGCTGTAACTTCCTAGCGTGACGTTTCGCGTCTACAGTGACGTTTCTAGACATTCACATTTCGCGTCTACCGTGTCATCTCCTTCCCTGCTGAACTGGACGTTTGCCTGGACATTATTGTTGTCACTTTCCTCTGGATCTTATTTCTGATACAACGCAGTCACGGACAACTTTTCAACTCATCACTGGCATTCATCCAACTCGCACTACTCGTCTGCTGTTTGCCGATCCTCGCACTACTTCTCTGTACCTTCTACATAGGTGGCAGGTGAGTCTCCACTCCCTCGCTTATCTATCGTGGACAGTCTTTTTGAATGGTTGGTTACCCCCTGTCATTCAATTTATCTGAAAGGTCGTCATGCTGTGTTGATCGTGCATAATTAGTGACATAAGTGCTGCTGCTTTCTTGCAAGAAAAGTCCGTTTCTCAATTGCCAGTGATGTCCCGCTGCTCCGTGGTCTGAACATGCATACTAAACGCAACGTCTCTGTACTGCTTTTGCACTGCACTGGAGTTTTAGCTCTGGGTTTATTATTCAGCTGTGTACCTATGGCTCTTAACTATTCGTTACTCCAACTGCGTAGCCTGAAATCTCATCCTCGTCTCGACGCGACTACATATAGACTCTGTACGGAGCTCGGGGTTGCTAGGGGACCGCGCTATGTCCATCGTTCCTGTCGCCGCCACTTCTCATCGAGCTGCCCATCGTCGTCAGCCATTCCTTCCATCTGGTCGAACAGATCGGATACCTGTAATTCTATGCTGTCGTCTACTCACCGTGGAATACATCATACCTCACTAAAAACTGTTTCCTGTGATCTGTCTATGATTAATCCACATAAACGCAATGACTGCGCGTTTCATCCTGCAGTTGCGTCTCTCACAGATAAGGCTACTGTACTCTGCTCAATACTAACTGAGAAACACTTTGACTTATTGCTCCTCACTGAAACATGGCAAACTCCTAATGACTATTTCCACCTAAATCTCCTCACTCCCTCTGGATACAGCTACCTGGCCAAACCTCGCTTGACATCAAGGGGTGGTGGCCTGGCTGCTGTTTATCGCAATAGCATTCCAGTCAAAACTATTGACTTTCATGTGACTTCAACCTTTGAATATTTAATTCTCAAAGTCTCTGGCACATCTCCAATGCTCTTGATTATCCTGTATCGTCCACCTAAAGCTATGTCAAACTTCTTCAGTGAACTGCATGAACTGTTAACCCTTTCCTCTGTCTTATCTCGTTATGTTATATTACTAGGTGATTTCAATATACATGTTGATACCGATTGTGCAGAATCACGCGAACTCTTGTCAGTGTTTGAATGCTTCAGTCTTGTACAACATGTTGATTTTGCTACACACGCAAAAGGTCACACACTCTGCACAACTGGTCTTCATAATACTTCCGTGCATGGTTCTCAAATTGGACTGTCTGATCACCTACTCGTTGAACTAAAATGTGAAATGCCTCTTCCCCGCCTCAGGGTGAAATCCACTATAACATACCGTAACCTCAATTCTGTTGATCCACTGCTATTTTCTGAATCTATACAACCTCATCTCTCTGACATCACTGAACACACAAGCTCCCTCGATATCCTTACAAAATATAACGCCTGTATTTCCACTGCCCTCAATATTCACGCCCCTCTTAAACGTAGATTTGTGCCTTCTACGCACACGTCTCCCTGGTTTACCCCTGCACTTCGCAATCTAAAAACAGCTGGTCGTCGTCTTGAACGCCTTTACAAGAAAACTGGTTTAACTGTTCACCTTACTGCTTACAATGACCATATTCAGTTATACAAATCTGCTATAAATACTGCACGCTCTAGTTACTACTCTACCATCATTAACAATGCATCCTCTCGACCAAAATCACTGTTTTCTATAGTCAACAAACTCACCAACCCTCCTGCGCCTGTCATGAGTAACTCAGCTGACCTCTCTGAGTCATTCCTGCACTTCTTTTAAAGTAAAACGGATAGTATTCATAATCTCTTCCCATCCATGATCTCTACTGTTCTCACGCATGACCTCCTCACCACTTCTACACCTGGTACTCTCACTGATTTTGCCCCTCCAACCCCTGCTTATATCTCTAAACTAATCAACAAAGAAAACTCATCTCCCTGTCATCTTGATCCTGCTCCTACTACTTTACTTAAAAAATGTGCACCCGTTATTTCACCATTGATTTCACTTCTCATCTCTCAACTTCTAAGCACTGGTGTTGTTCCTCTTGAACTAAAACCTGGCCTCGACCCCTCTGACATGGTCAACTACAGACCAATTTCTAATCTACCATTTCTTTCAAAACTACTTGAGAAAGTGGTTGCTGCTCAACTTCAAACTCATCTGTCATCCAACAACCTCTATGAATGTTTTTAATCCGGTTTTCGCACCCTCCACAGCACTGAGACTGCACTTCTTAGGGTTGTCAATGATCTCCTTGTAGCCACTGACTCCGGCTCCACCAGTATTCTAATTCTTCTAGACATTTCCTCTGCATTTGATACAATCTCTCATAGTATTCTCATTTCACGACTCTCTGCTCTTGGTATTTCTGGAACTGCCATATCCTGGTTCACCTTCTACCTGTCCGATCGCCAACATTACATCTCCATCCGCCAGTCTAAGTCCACTTCTGCCTCTGTCCCGCACGGTGTTCCTCAGGGTTCTGTTCTTGGCCCTCTTCTCTTTATCATCTACATGCTCCCATTAGGTAATATCATCCGTCATCATGGCTTCAATTTCCACTGCTATGCAGATGATATCCAATTATACATCCATTCTCAACGCAATGCACCTTTCCCAACGCTTTCCATATCAGCTTGTATTGATGAAATAAAAGCTTGGATGACCACTAATTTTCTCAAACTTAACACCGATAAAACAGATTTACTTCTTATTGGTTCACCTCAAACTACATCCCGTGTCTGTGTTGACAATGTCAATATTGCTGGAGTTCTAGTTCAACCTTCCACCACTGTCAAAAACCTGGGTATAATTTTTGATTCTTCTCTTTCCTTCCTTCCTCACATCTCCTCGCTCACTAAGTCTGCCTTCTTCCACCTTCGCAATATTGCACGCTTACGTCCTTTTCTTAACACCAGTGATGCTGAGACCCTAGTTCACGCTTTCATCAGTTCACGGCTTGACTACTGCAATTCACTTTTCTATGGCTTACCCAATTCATCATTAAATAAAATTCAATATATCCAGAACTCTGCCGCTAGAGTCCACACTTGCCCAAGGAAATCTTCCCACATTACTCCAATTTTACGCAGTCTACATTGGTTACCCATTCGCTATCGCATTCAGTACAAGATACTCCTTATTACATTTAAAGCACTCCATGGTCTTGCCCCCAACTATATTTCTGATCTCATCCATACATACTCCCCTGTTCGCACACTTAGATCTTCGGATACCGGTCTGTTGATGATCCCACGGCACAAACTAGCATCGTTTGGTGGTAGAGCATTTTGCACCGCTGCCCCAACTCTCTGGAATTCCATTCTCAACATATCCGTAATCTCTCATCACTACATGACTTCAAAACCCACATTAAAACATATCTTTTTGTCACTTGTTTCCCCGACCCCTGATCTATGTTCTGCTTCTATATTTATCTTCACAGTTTCTATGTCATGTTTTTATGTTATGTTTCTATGTCATGTGTTTTGTAATTTATTGTAAAGCGACCTTGAGTCTTTAGAAAGGCTCTATATAAAATAAACTTATTATTATTATTATTATTATTAATATGTGAAGCTTGTAACCTGTAGGCTCTGCGCATAATGTTATTTGTATTTATCTATCTATCTTAATCTATTTATGTGTATGTATCTATCTATGAATCTATCTATGTATCTATATATGTACCTATCTATTAATATTTCTGTCTATATATATTTCTATGCATCTATTAATGTGTCACTATATGTATATTCTGTCTGTCTCCAGCCTATCAGTCAATGTGTACATTTAAATGTAAGCCTAAATATAACTAAACAAATCGCACTATAAATGTCACTATATCACCAAAAATCCGCTATCTCAAAATCAAACTCTTCTCACAAAAACCCACGAGGTCAAGATGACTTCACTTTAATACAGATGTGCGATTGTGTGGTCTGTCGGGGACCGTGTCAATCAAACGCTGATTCGGCGGACCATGCCACCTGGTCGAAACACTCCGAAGCTTCACTTAGCCGTAGTCAATGGACATGGGTGTTTTGAATCACGCTTTTGGATCAGTGTTTCGAAACATCTTCGCTTCGGGATCTCGAAAAGCTTCGGTACGTCAGTTTCGCGTCAGCCATCCCTAGCGAGCAGCGCATTGTGAAGTTTTTGAGATCATCCATGGGTAAATACAATGTTTTGTGATTATAATATTGATAAATACCATTTGTGAATGTATATTTTGTGGTGTTATTGAAAAGCTATGTCGTGTGTAATGTCCACGGTGATATGACGTCACACCATGCGGTGTAGGCCTGTTCAGTTGGCATTAAGAAATTTTACATGCCTAATTTTTCAAATGTTTCATGTGCTTTTCATTTGATTTGTGTTTGATGTGATTATTTACAACATTATATTGAGGATTTCAGCCCTCGTGAAGTGCATGTGGTGTTATGTAGGAGCTGATCGTTATGTGAGTGTTGTTTTCTCTCATTTCTCTCAAGTGATGTGAAAGTGGGTAATATAAAAAATGTACTTATGTTTTGTTCTTTGTACAGTATTCCCTCTGCCATATGTGTTGTAATATTTTGATATCATGTTGCATTACTATTTTCAAGTGATTGAAGGAACGACACTCTGTCCAATAGGGCTGTTGGTAACTTAACCCGCTCATACATTTATGTTCCTCGTGAAAGCCAGGTTCAACCTTTTAGCGGGGAGTATAACAAGGATGGTCGGTCTGTAGAGGAGTTTATTGAGAAGGTGGAAAGGGACCTACAGGCCAGAGACCAGACACAAGAAGAACAACTTGACTTTATCATCTCACTTTTGGAACAGGTGCATTTAAGTGTTGGCAACTAGTCCAATGATTTGTTCACTTTCCTGCGTGAAGCATTCGGGGAACGGCATAGCGGGACTCAACTGTTGCAAAAGTTTTACAAAAAGTTTTCTCTCTTGCCTTTTAAGCTCTGTCGCAAAGCAATCCCTGGGTGGCTTGGTGAATGAGCAGGAGATGCTGTGAGATCAGTTCATGGAGGTTGTGCGAGACACCGCATTAAGGCGAGAGGTGCATAAAATAATCAGAGAAAAGCCCTCTAGACCCTGATTGAGATTCATTTTGAGGCTATGCTTTGGTCCATTCAGAAGTGCTAAGTTAAACTGGAGGTATACTGTATCTGTCAGGTCTGAGAATCAAAAGTCTACTGTGTTGAATTATATTTCACAGGTGATTTCCCAGCAGGACAAGCGAATAAGTGAGCAAGAGCTGACTATTTAAGAGCTCACCAAGGCGGTCAAAGATTTGGTCAGTGTCTGTTCCACAGAATTTTGTACCCATGTCAAATCTGTTTAAGATGCAATGGGGTTTGGCATATTGCTAAACTTCGCACCTTAAGACAGGACGGAAGACCTGAGAGTGCTGCCAGGACTACTGAAGGGCAAGAAAGGCAAGGTCCTTTTTGTTGCCCTGAGTTAGGCTGCGTGAGGGATAGTCTCTGGTTTACCACCTCCGGGAACTATTCGGGACAGGTTCCTTGAATGGGCTGTTGGAATGTGGCTAATGATGGACTTGAAAATCAAGGGTGAGCCAGTGTCATGCTTGCTAGACTACAGGTCAGTAATATTATTGAGGGGTTCTTCCGAGAGCATCTGTAACGCAATTCAGATGTTATGGGAAGAAGGGGTTGGGAACATGAGAGTGATGTGTTGTCTACCTCAGGTTGACTGAAGATCACTGCAGCCAACGGTTTAGACATTCCCTATTTGGGTTACATGGAGCTAGATGTGGAGGTTATGGGCATGGCCCTGCCTGAATGTTGTTTCTTGATCCCTAAAGAAACTCTTAGTCCATCGTTTGTGGCCATGCCTATTAGAATGAACATTATCAGTAAGTGCAAATACACCATTACCAGGAGGTTTGGTTTTAGTACCTACCTTGGTCACGTCAGAGTTACCTGTGTCCAGTGAGAGTACTTATCCCATTTGACATTTGTGCTGGCTACTGTATACAGGCCACCACGGCACCATACAGATTTGATAAAATAATTTGCTGATTTTCTATTGGAGTTTGCACTAACTGTAGATAAAGCACTAATTGTTGGTGATTTTAATATCCATGTAGATAGTGAAAAAGACACATTGGGATTGGCATTTACAGACATTCTAGACAACACATGTCAGGACCAACTCATTGTCGTAATCCTACTTTAGATCTAATATTGTCACATGGAATCAATGTTAATGCTTTTGAAATTATGCAGCAGAGGTAGTTCTACCATATTCTACAAGTATGGTAGAACTATCACTTCTACCACTAAAGATTGCTTAGAGATTGGCAGATTGAGGTTAAGAGTGAGGAGGAAGGTCGGCGCCGATCGGCGACATCAGCGACAGCCGTTGCGCTTCGGCGACCTGAGTTCAAGTCCCAGCTCGTGGGCCTTTCCCGATCCTATCTCCCCTCTCTCCCACATCACTTCTGGGCTAGCTACTGTCCTGTCCTAATAAAAGGCAAAAACACAAAAATAAATATTTAAAAAGAAAAAAAAGAATGTGGAGGAAGTGATCTGAGGGTGTGCAGTGTAGTGACTAGCGCATGGTCAGTGGCGCAACGACACAAGTAAATAAGGTCTAATTACCCAATTTGTCAGTAGCCGCAGTAGATTCTCTGAGGTCAAATGAGGCAAGCAGAGTGTGGAAATCAGCAGCCTGAGGCTTTTCTAGGTGGATGTTGAAGTCTTCAAGAACCATCCTTAGGTAAGGATGAGAGTAACACATCCAACTCCTCCAAGAAACTACCAAGCTGACCTGGGGGGCGATGAACAACTACAAAATGGATTTTTTAATAGGACTGGTTATAGTAATTTAATGCGATTTAAATTAGCTGTTGTCACACAGGGATGGTAAAGGATAACATTTCAAATTGTTGGAGATGATCAGACCAATACCCCTTCCCCTTCCCCATCACGCAAGTTGCATGCGCCTGGCAAATCTGCCATTATAATAGCAATCCGCCATGGAACAAGCGCGCCTGCTTTTAAAGGGAATGTCAGATTATGCTCTGATTGGTTTATTGCACGTTATGCCTAAACCACACCTATGAGTAATGTAGCTACTTCAGACCAACCCTTTTTAGATTTGCGTCAAGCGCAAGAGTCATTTATCCTGCTAGTATAATAGTAACAGCGCCCGAGATCCGCCCACAAAGTTACTTGCGTTTCGAGTTTGATACTTGCATTTCAGATCGTTCTCGAGCCACCAGGCACTGTTTTGAAACAATCTATATGGTTAAAAGCGCTATTTAAATGGGGAAAGGGGGAAAAACGAAGCAAGCCAAAGGCTGTAATGGTTTATGCGAAATCAAGTTGAATTTACATGACACAAACCTAAACATGGTTTAATATGAAAAAACAACTATAAATGTCACACCATTTTGTACAAGGCAAGTTGTACAAGATAATATGATGTATAAATTATTGCAAGTTTGAGAGTGTGTTAGGGTCTGTCAGAGCCGGGACTAGAACTCGGGTCTCTGGCGTGAGAGTCAGACTCCAAAGATATTCAGCAAAAACCTCCAGAGGAGAAAGTCCACAAAAAAATAAAACAGAAAGGGAATAATCCACAGGCAAGAGAAAATGAAATGTCTCTGAGTTATAGAACACTTACTTGGGCAACCGGCTTTATAACAACTAAACACCAAGCAAAGAGGCTATGAGACAGAGTGACTTAAATACATACGTCTGAATGACTCATCGTTCCAACCACTCCCGGGTGCAATAGTGCAAAAATGGATGGCATACTCTGCAACCTTGCTGGAGGGACAGCAATCGTTTAGACGCCTCACAGCCGATGATGGGATGATCAGAGACCCGTTTGAATTCCTCTTCAAATGCAGAATAACTTGAGCAGAAGTATAAAGGGGCTCTGGGCGTTCCAGACAGCTGTTGCCCAGGTATATGCATATGCCTTACCCGAAAGAAGAGTGATGACATATGCAATCTTGGCCCTGTCTGAAAGGAAGGATGATGGCCGTAGCTCAAATGTAAGGGAATACTGAGTGAGGAATCCACAACAAGCACTGGGGTCTCCCGAGAATCGCTGTGGTGGAGGCGAGGCTCTGCAAGGGGAACACAAATTTGAAGTACAGAAGCGGCAGTTGAAGCAGTAGCTTGGGTAGAAGGCAGCCGATCAAAGATCTGACGGACAGAGGTCATGACATCAGACAGTAATTCTGAATGCTTAACCATCAATGCCTCCTGTTGGACTAGCACTGCTTCATGACGTTGGA
Source organism: Phoxinus dragarum (assembly GCA_033366665.1). Taxonomy (NCBI): domain Eukaryota; kingdom Metazoa; phylum Chordata; class Actinopteri; order Cypriniformes; family Leuciscidae; genus Phoxinus; species Phoxinus dragarum. The sequence continues at coordinate 17,338 of JARPMJ010005773.1, forward strand.
GTGAGGACCCATGCTAAGCCACGGTAGTGAAGAGTTCTTGTCCGCACAGCGCTGCGCTGTGGAAAGTCCACAAAAAAATAAAACAGAAAGGGAATAATCCACAGGCAAGAGAAAATTAAATGTCTCCGAGTTAGAGAGCACTTACTTGGGCAACCGGCTTTAGAACAACTAAACACCAACCAAAGAGGCTATGAGACAGAGTGACTTAAATACACACATCTGAATGAGACACATGTGAACCTAATAACACTAATTACAAATTTAATAAGCAGGGCACGATAGCACCATGAGGACTCTAGAGGCCAAAACATGACATAACAAGTAAAACACTGACAGAAGAGCCGAAGCCAAATGTAGATAAAACATTTTTTTCAGGTGACATAGTTACATTGGCCCTCATTTATCAAAAGTGCGTACACCAAATTTCCAGCGTACACCTGGCGTACACCCAAAACCACGGTGACTTTGCGATTTATCAATATGGACGTTGGCGTACGGCACGCTCAAATCCTACGCCAGCTCAGGAGGTGGTGTACATGTACGCACGTTTTGAGTTAGTGCTGAAATGCGCCGAAAAACAATTCCTAACACCACAAAACGCACTGACAAACTAAAGATATGATATATTATGACCCTGTAAAAAAACAACAACAGAAATTATAAACTTCAGTGTTTATTTTTGTGAGTTAAGCCCGGCATGCGCGCACGGACTGGGTTCAGTAATGCGTTTCCATTACCCTTCAAATTGCGCAAATTGAAATTGCGAATTGAAAATACGCCCAATGGAAACACGTCAATTTCGCAAAAACTCGCGTTTATCGCAAAAAAAGTTTTTACGTTCGCATGAGGTGGTTTTTCAGGCAATTCGAAAAAGGAATATTTCGCAAAACTGCAATGGAAACAGTTTTTGCGCATTTACAGTCACCTGAAGACGCGGTGTGTTTGGGGTCCGTGTCCGCAAATAATAATAATTATCATCATTATTACTAGGCTATATTTCGAAGACGCTTTTATCCAAAAAAGGAACAAAGCAATTCGTCAAATGACATTCATAATACGGGTTAGACAATAATAATACAGGACTAAGATTATCACAAATAAACACAAGATTTTGACGCATATCCAAGGGTTTGTGGAGCGGAGTGTGGAACGCGCACTGGATGGCACGGAGGCGCGCGCGCGAACACTTTTTCCTATCAATAGTGAAACAATTTAAAATACTCCATCATTTCTGGTCATACTGAAAATAATAATACATTATTTGTAACTACAAGAAAACGTTGTGCTTTTGTAAAATAAAATAAAACAATCAGTTTCATGATCTCCGTGAACTGGAGCGCGAGAACTGAAACAAAATATAGCCTATCTAAAGCTTGAAATGTCCACTTTAAAACGAACAAATTCGAATCTAAAGCTAATACATTTTGTTCTGATTAAGTAATCCGTATGAAAGGTGCATTTCTCTCTAAAAGCGCATTAACAGCGAAGATGGAGATCTTAGCCGACTTAGAAAACAATAGTTTAATATTGGCTCTTCTCATTCATCACTGCGGGAAAATATCAATTCCAGATTCTAATTTGACCTTAGAAAACCAGTAAAATCGACATGTTTTCCATATTAATTTGTGTATATTTTACATGTTTAATAAAGGGGCAAAAAGTCATTAAACAAAAATCTGAAAATTCGTCGATATTTACTTTTTTGCGCAGCAGTTGGTGTTGCCAGTTCAAATTAAACTTTTGGTGTTCAACTTTGCGTTTTAAAAAGACAACCGTTAATTTTTCGTTTTTCAATTACTTTAAAAAGGAAAAACGAATAGACACAAAAGTAGCCTACATGGATCTTTTGGAATAAGAGACAGAGTTCTTTATTAAATTAATAAAATAAACAATAATTAGCCTAGGAATACTGGATTCTAAACCTCAAAGAAATGTCACAATCAAAACCTCAGAGCAGAAATGAGGGGAAACACCCAGAAACTCCTTATATATCGTTCGGAGTAGCCTATAAGGGCCCTGACATTAATGCTTGGATAACACGTAGCCTACGTCTCCTTCCATTAATAATAATAATAATGTCTAATGCGGTGGCTGTGATATTATATAAACCAACGTCCGTTGCCGTGATTTTTTGAATGACTTATCGCGCGAGAAAAAAGGACGTTTTAGTTGCATAACATCGGTTAATAGAAACGCCGTCATTTCGCAATAGTTTTTTATCGATATTTAGATAATAGCGCAAAACATTTGACATTCTTCTTCTTTTAAATAATAATAATAATACAAATAATAATAATGACAAAGACATTCTTCTTCTAAATAACAATAAGCGTCATTAATAATCAAATTAATAGGCTACTAATAAGAAAAATATTACAAATTGTCATGCAATTATTCACATCATCATCACTATTGTACACCCTATTACATGTGACGTCATACGAAATTCAACGCTAATAGTTTCAAAACACGTGCTGTAAAATAATGCATTGTTTGTGATAGGTAATTTGCTCAACCAACCAGCGATTTAAACTGGGTTTCCACCGGAGAAGTTTCTCCTCTTTGCCGTCTTCCGTGTGTCCATGGCGTAAAATGAGGGCGTGGGGGAGGCGGAGACGTGAATATATAGGGGCGTGTTAATCTAATGACGATCGTTTTCAGCCGCGGCATTTATCAAGAGGCAGGTTTGTGTACACCTGAATTTCAAAGGTACGCACAGCTTCATAAATCAGGCGGTGAGAGGAGTTTAAGCATAATCTTACGCCAACATATACGCCCGTTTCAACGCAAGATTGATAAATGAGGGCCATTGTATTTACTAAAGAGTAACGGTTAAGGTTTGGTTTAAGGTTAGTTACTTGTAATTGTGCATACTTTACTGTTACTATAGTAAGCACATGTACTAACGTGTAACTACGTAACCTTAAAATAACGTTTTACATGATTAATCACCAAAAAAACAAAAAAAACACACACACACACACAGAACACAAGGAGCAAAAAACCAGAACACGACATGTCACAAACAGACATACAGTATAAGGACATGACCTGACAAACAACATGGGAAACACAAGGGCTATATACCACACCTGAGTCAAGTCACCTTTATTTTAGGGCTGAGAATCGATAAAAATGTTTTACTAATTAATTGCACAATTTGCTGTAATTAATTGCAATTAATCGTATTTCCCCCAAGCTTGTAATCATCAATATTTAAACGTAGTATCACCTAATTAAATTAAACACAGAAAAAAAAGGAACAGAAAACAGCCCTATAGGCTATTCAAATAATATTAAACATCAATATATTATTCTTCATTCGGTTCTATGCAACATACTCAGATTTAACAGATTTTTTTTGTTTTTGTTTTGTTTTACTAATTATCAAAATAAAGTATAGTCCTACAAAGCTATTATTACCAGATCATGTGATCAGAGCAGGTAATTTGTTGCCCAGCATGGCTATACCAGCTCAGTAGGCAGGGCTATTGCAAACAGAAGTCTAGGCTACTACTGAGAAATTTCACATTATTTGAGCGTACTTTTCCAGTGGGTGATCGGTACATGATTGGAGCGTTTGGGCCGTGAACGACAGAACAGAATGCGCAGCGCAAACACGGAACGGAACATTGAGCAGAGAGCGCAGTAGCAAGACACACACATTCACACACACACACACACACACACACACACACACACACACACACACACACACACACGCACACGCACACGCACGGAACAGAGAGCATGGCGCACACAAGGAGCGGAAAAGACCCATAGACAGTATATAAACTGGACACAGCGGTTTCAACTGAGAAAAGTGAAATCAATTAGAAGCACTCACTTCCTGATGGCTGGGCGAACTGCGCAGGCTCAAACTGAGCTTGACGACGTAGATGTGACGTGAGCAACGTGTCTGACAGTTGTAGGTCTTCTAGTAGCTGTGCCGAGAGAAATCTGAATCATTCCCTTCCGAATCTCGCAGAGACGGAGAGCGTGAGTATTAGCTGTCCATGAGCTAGCAGCAGGAGCAACTTTATGACTCTCTATGGGCTTCCCCCTTGACTTTATTGGACTTTATGCCTCCACGTCCCCCCGATTGCTTGCGAGCTTCTCTGCCTGTCTGTACGGTAATTTCTCGACTTGTGCGGCAGAGTCGCGCGGTTATGACGTAATCGTTAGCCTATTTTTACAAAAACTGCTTCTACGGGGCCATAACGTAAGATACAAGGTAATGGAGCCCTTTATACATTTTCGTGTTTCTTTAGAAATAAACAATGGACAAATGGAGTCTTTTAACGCCTCAGATGTAAAGTTATTCGCTGTCAAAGAGACGCCAAAATGAATGGGAGTGAATGGAATGCTAACAGCGGTTGTTTAGAGGTGGGGGTCCGCTAATCAATGGCGGCACCCGGGGAAGCTTCAGTTTCCGGCGGATGGATTACCCCCTTGAAAAGACCAGCTTGTGAAACCTGACCGCCGAACACGGAGGGGCGGGGCGGCATATTTTCAGCCTCTTTCGGCCAAAAACCGAAAATTCGGCGGATCCAGCTTCTATGGTATTTGGATTCAGCTTTGCTAATTGTACACAGCATCTTCGTTTTGTCAAACAAAATGCAAACATTCCTCCTAAAACTCCATCCTTGTCCTTCTCCATCATGACAGGGTTGTGCTGCGTTCCAGTCCAAAATTGTCATGCCCTTCACTCGCTAACTTCCCTCCATCTCGTTCACTCGGATGTACGTCATTGCTTACGTTGCTCGAGTGCCCACTCCTGGCGGAAACTGCAATTGACCGCTCGCAAAGACCCACCCCCCTTAGTTACCGTCGCTATGTCCGACAAGCTACACCGCTCTCACGCCACACCATGTTCTCACGCAGTGAAAAACACATCGCGGAGCAGAGAGGACACTGACAACACGCTGACAGACAGGACAGACCAGGTTACTTTTCGGTTACTTTTGATATTAAACATATTAAACAAAGTCTCACGTTTTAAATTTGGTCATTTTTAAAAAGAAGCACTTCAAAATGGCGGCAGGGATTCCCCCGAGGGGAAGTGCTTAGGGAAGTTCGCAAGTGCATGTTTAAAAGTGGACTGGAACCTTGGTTCGGCACACTCACTGTAGCAGCCGCAACAGGAAGTCATTAAAAAGAGGCAAAAAAATTGCTGCGTCAAATGCGTTCTTTTTTTAAATGCGTTAAACATCTCAAATTAATTGCAAAGATTAACGCGTTAATTCCCCCAGCCCTACTTTATTTATATAGCGCTTTTCTACAATACAGATTGTATCAAAGCAGCTTCACAGTGATAACATGAAAATAATACAATAAAGTTTGTTTCTAGAAGAAAATTGCATCATCGTCCACGTGTCGATCACAGGGCTGATGAGGCTGAGAGACAATAAAAGAAAACCAATCAACAAAGGGACAGGAAATCAAGAGAACAAACTAAAAGTCCACTCCACAACACAGGGAACAGTTGGTTTGACCAAATCCTTTGGTAGAATCGTTAATTATCATTTCTTATAATTGTTTTTTAACAAAACTGATATTTTAAAATATTTATAATATTTTTCTAATTCAAAGTGTGGTGCATGCAGAAATAGAGCTTGAGTGATCGAATGGAATTCAAGTGTAGTTCAGGCAGTCCACCGATCGCTAAACAATATCAGCTGATGCTCTGCTGATTTGTTACTCCACACTCTAATCAACTATAGTATTTAAGCTCATTCAATGAATGCTCCGCAGTCTGTCGCAGACATTTACACACACCTCCACCCCTTCACCTCCTATCATCTTCATAATAGAGCTGTGGATTCTGTATAGTAGAAACTCAACATACGTAATCATTGTATCTCCTTCTGTAAACATATGCTAAGAAACATTTGGTTATTAAAAGGCTTGGGGGATTTGTGTCTCAAGGATGTATCGCAAGCTGTCTAGTATGGCAGTTCAAGTACCTTAGAGCATAAGCCTCTCGCCAAATCCAAAGATTGCCAATAAATGTAATCCTCAAAGTGGTCCTAACTGAAATATTACAACACACACGCACGCACACACGCACGCACGCACGCACGCACGCACGCACGCACGCACGCACGCACACAACACGCGCACACACACACACATTTTAACACTTATATGTCATTAGACCATAGCTTGATTGTTCGGTAAGCTACTTTGTTGTTATACATAAAAGTGTCTCCAAAAGTGAATCGCGGTGTGTTTTTCCAGAAACTGCAAGGTAAAATGACTATTGAATGTACATATGTCTCAGGGTGTGCACCATGTCAATGTGAGTCAGGTCTAGAATAGTCAGGAATTCTTGTTTAATTGGGGTGAGATCAGGGGCTCAAAGCAAGCCAAGGAGGGACCTGTACCCATTTCTTTCTCCTCCAGAACCGCTTTGGCACCACTGCTGCTTTTGATGTGTGCTTTGGCTCTTCGAGGCCAACTTTGGAATATGTTCTTGGGAGACCAACGGTTACTTGCCTTCAGGCAAAATCTCAATTCCCGGGATCCGACTCCTCTTTGATAGAATACTTTCGGGAGCAGATAACCACCCCCAATCCCCACTCTGGCTTACCCCTCCTCTCGTTCCTCCTCTCCTCCGTGAACCCTCTCTCTCTCATCCATCTCTCTCAAGATATTCACAAAGAACACTGACTGATTGCCTACATCTCTATATCAGTCGCTCCATTCACTTCAGCAGAACAGATGATAGCGATAACAGGGAGAAAGGTGTATCGTGTTATCCATGTCCGGGCCTTCTAGACTCATTCGCCATCTGCGTTTAAATGAAATGGTATTTAGTTTAATAAAAAGCACTTTGTGACAGAAAACATTACTCAAAATATACCAATTTTATTAAATTATGAATTAACTAAATTAATACATAAATTAACACACATTAATGTGGCTTTTGTAGCTTACATGTATAAATGTTAGATGTCATATGTAATGGATAATCTTAGTCAGATGGTTTTGCTTTGCTGTTTTTTTTTTCTTCATCAACCCCCTCCCTCTTTTTTGTGGTAACTATAAATCTGAATGAATCCATATTGGTTAAGTGGTTGTTTTACATTTCTAAACTGGTTGTGTTATATTGGTTTTCTTTGGATTTCAAGTGAAAGCTCAAAAAACCCAGGACACAGATACATTGAATTTGAGCATGATATCATGCTTCTATCATAGCAAGCACATTTTATTTTACTTGAACTATGTGATATGAGATCAGCATTGATAGTGTCTTAAGGGTAAATGCATTTTCATTGCTGCGCAACCATCAAGGTTTTCTCTCTAACAGACACATCAGTATAGTTTGTACAGCATAAACTGAACTCTATTGGACTTGACTTGTCGGCCACACATGCAGTCAGATTGTGTTTAAGAGATTAGAGTGTGATTTTCAACTGTGAAAAAAATCAGTTGCTGCCCCATTGATTGATGGTGAGCCCAGAAGGTCTTTTTTAACAGCCTAATTTCCCTGTATATTGATTATGTATATTGATTAGGAATAACCCTACAGGAGGCACAGTTTTCCTTTCGATGTTTGCGAACATCATGGTCTCACTTTGAGTCTTATTTCCCATAGTTTCTACTGTATAATCTTTTAACTTTTCCCCTCCAGAGTATACCTGGCTGATCTGTTGAAATAATGCAATGAGAATGAATTACTATAACTTAGAAAGACATTACAGATTCTTATTTTCAGACAACAAATTAGGATGTTGTTTAAACACATATAAAGACTATTTGAGTTGGGATAATCTACTAAAATATTTAATAAATGCCTGTAAGGAAGCTCTGTTTCAAAGCACGATGATAAGTGTTAATTTTTAGATTTTGACAATAAATCAATGTAATGTAAAACATGTCTTAGTTTAACCCTCTTATTAATCAAAATGTATTGGTTTTCTTGATGAGGTCACTGATTATGAAGCTTTGGAAAATTATATTATTTAAATTGTAAAATTACATCCATGTTGCTTATAGTTCAAGCGTAAAATATCATACTATATATTATATAGTTCAAGCGTAAAAGGGATCCCTGTTTTAAAGCATGAGGATACGTGTTAAAGTATAGACTTTGACAATTAATCAATGTAATGTAAAACATGTCTTAGTTTTCAAAAAACTCTTATTAATCAAAATGTATAAACATTTTTGTCTGTGAAATTAATATTTGGCTAAATATTTTTTGTTGTGTGCGTTATGTTAAAATGCAGGACAACTCACAGAAAGTTTTATCATATTTTAGTTCTTACCTACAAAATTACAATGAATAAATAATAATAATAATAATAAACAGAGCAATTCCAATAGTGTCCTCGCACCATCGGTGCTCGGGCCCTAATGAATGTGTGCTTGGCAGAACCATTTGTGTAGATTAATTGATTTAGTTTTAGTGTTTTTCTCCCAAAGTTCTTGTTGGTGAAGAATGTAAGTTCATTACTTAATATATTTTTCATTGCATTATTAAGAATAAAACCCAACACCTATTTTAAGAGTTACACCAAAATCTGCTTAGGCTAGGCTACTGTTTATATGGAGGGTTTGCTTAAAACGTCAGTTTATATACTGTACTGTATGTTGGAAAGGTGAAAGAACCATTTTAAACAAGCTTTGAATGTTTTAGTTTCTTGTGTCATTGTCTCCCATAGTACAGCATTTAGTTTATAAATCTTAAGAATCAACAAATCCTCTTTTTAATAAGTTGCTGCGTCCAAGCGGTCTAAAGTGTCCTTTTGAATGTTTTCTCGTTATCACTTTTCATTACAGTGTCAGTTACACATTTTATATAGAAATAAAAAAGTACACTTACACGTTGCAAGTTGTAGCCTAATTAACATAAGCAAGCGGACATAGCCTACTTGTAAAGTGACCATTTAGTTTTCCCTCTTCAAACATGACTGCACCGTCTAAGGAAGGAGCGCTGGTATAATACCAGGAGAGAGGGAGGGGAAAAGGGGCAGAAGGAAAAAGAGGAGAGGTAGTGTGTCTGCTCTCCGAAAGGGAGGAGTCAGGCACAGGGAAAGGGCAGCTGAGGCTCTACAAATCAAATCTTTTTTCCCCGAGAAACTGCGTTACGCTCTTTACTGCGATAAACGTATAGAAGTTTCACGAGTCGCTTTACTTTTGTGTTTAGACTTAAGTTATGGGCACAAAGACAGGGCGCTAGTTCAGTATACTGGGCTGCTCCTGAAAAGCGCACATAGGACAGAGAGAAGACGAGGGGGAAAAGAAAAAAAGTCTGCAGAGCAGTTTTTGGAGTTTTAAGTGAAGAAGCCAAGAGTGTGTCTGCAACAAGCATCTGCAAGCAAGCGAGAAGAAAGTCTTACGAGGAGAGGACAGAAAAGTTTCACAACAGCTGAACTAGTAAGTGGAAGTAGGCTAATGTACAGTTTTCTCAGCCTCTTTGGTTCCATGAAGTTTTGCGAACCGAAGAAGAGGGGGGAAGAGTCATGTAAAATGTGAAATGCGATAGGCTAGCCTACTCCTTCCAGTCTGGTGCAAATGATTACATGAAATATAGGACAAAGGCACGAAACTTCAATTGGCAGCGGCCGGTGGCTGTTTATTATAGTTTTCTGCTTTGTAGAAAGTTCGGCAGAGCCGTTTGAGAAACGTTGCAACTTATTGTCAAACTTGCGGCCCCTATTGGTCTGTTAATTGTTGTTGTTGTTGTTGTTGAAACGTCCATTTGATATTTGTCACATTGATAAGTAGGAATATCTGTAAATAACTAGACCCATCACAGTGCAACTGGTTTCAGGGCAATGTGTCCTTGCAACAGTTTAAATAGCCTATTCTCAAATTCTAATGTGATTTTTATTGGAAATAGTTCTGAAGAAAAGTTCGGGGTCCCGCATAAGCGTTCGTTTCCCTGAAGAACAGACAGCAGAACGTAAGAATGTTTCTCATATTGTCATATCGTTTCAAAAAATAGAATTGTGTTAGAAAAAATAAATGTGGCTCTTTGATGTAATTTTTTTTATTACGATTTTTAAAACATTTTAAAATAATTATGTGCGATATTAGGCCTAATATGTACAATATAGGCTAATCTATTTACATGGAATGTGTTTTAAAATTGAACACGTTAAAATTGAAAACTTACGTTTATTTGCTGAAAAATTTTAAGCCTGCAGTGATATGCATGTTCATTGCTCTTTTTTATTCACTTTGAATTTAATCAATGCTTAAGAAAACATATCTGGAGACTGTTAAAATCGAGTATAAATTACAGAAATGATTGCGATAATTAAATAGATAGAAACAAACATTTCATGTGAATGATTTTTTTTTTTTTTTTTTTTTTTAAGAAGTGTGAAAATTACCTAGTAACTAATACGTTTTCGGCTCTCCATAAGGATAAAAATGCTAGGTTAGTAGAATTGAAATAATTGCGTATATTTTATTTTGAAAGCCTAATGCTAATTAATAGCCATGATGTTATTAATGAAAATTATCATTTACCGTTTGGGTGTAGTGTTAAGTTGTGTGTCACAGCCTAGATATTTGCTTTCAACTTTTTTCAACTTTTCACAAACTGATGCCACGAAAGTCTTGTTTGTAGTTTGTCGACGAAGCTTCAGAACATCCGTGTCCCGCCAAACCCCTCCTGACACCTGCGCGCGATTAACTGAGGACATTGAATCTCACATTTAAATTCAAAATTCAGTTAAACGTTTCGTCACACTTTGACCGTTTATGTTACCGTTTTTTGCAAGCCTGTACTGATTAACAGTAGCTAATGTATTTACATGATATTGTTTTGTAGAGCTATTATAATTTATTACAAAAAACATGTATTTAAAATGTAAAGTGAAGCCTGCTTGACGATTTTTTGGCCATAAAACGTAAATGAGGTCTGCCTATATTGCGTGTTTGAGCTTTGCTTTTCTTCTCTTTTTTCATTTTATTTTTTACTTTATTGCATTTGCCTTTTATGTACAATAGTTTTTTCTTAGTGTATTGTCTCTATTGAAATCTGTATAGTTGACCCTAAGGCTGTATTCAGCACACATAAAATCCTAAAAGTGAGTCAGGTGTGTAAAATTTTCTCATAAATGCTATCAATAATTTGTTATGTTACTCTTTTGTAATATGTCGGTTATTAGGCTGTCCGGTGACCTATGAATTTGCATGATATGTCAAACAGGATAGAGAAATATGTCAAACAATCTGTAATCTGTCTTTCATGTCAAATTTACCAGTAGGCCATAACAGATATGCATTTTTTTTCAGCCTGTACTCAATGTTGTCATGAAATAAGCATTTGAGTTCTTCAATTCAACCTCTGTTATGATAATAAGTCATTGTTCTCTAAAAAGACACAGACCTCAGTACGATTAGAAAGAAAATCCACAGCATGATTTTTCAAGTCAGTGTTTATCTCACGCTTCTATGTTTTGGGAACAAAATTGTACCTTGCTGCTTTAAAAAGAAAAAAGAAAGTAAATGATAAACTAGATATTATATAATTTTGGGAACAAAATTGTACCTTGTTGCTTTAAAAAGAAAAATGAAAGTAAATGATAAACTAGATATTATATAATTCAAACAGGAATTAATAAAAAAAGCTTAGTTAAAAAATAATAATATTTTTTGGTTTAAAATAGAAAAATAGATTTGGTGTTTGGAATATGAATTTCACTGGAGCTTTGTAAATATCCTAAATTTAAATTGTTGCATTTGCTCAGTATGCATTACAGACTTCATAAAATCTGTAGAATGTTTATACTATTATCAAAAATAATTCAATAAATATTTGCGTGCAATTCTTTGATCAAACAGGTGTTATTTTCCAAAAACCCTTTCCTAATCATGATTTATCACCCTCACTCGTGAGCAGAGTAGACCAGATTAAAAAAGAGTTCATCTGAAGAGAGTCACTCATCAAACTGGAGTTTATCACACTTCAGAAAACATGCAAGGCTGCATTTCAGAACAGAAGGTTAGCAGGTCACTCTCGCCTTTTCTTGCCCGCTGTACTGAGCGCACAGTGTCACCAGCTAATATTAACAAATGGAGATGACATACGATTATCCTCAATGTCATCCCACCCCCTCCTTCCACTTACTGCATGTGCATAAAACCCTAAGATGAGGCCCGACGTTGGAGAGAGATGCCTGTACCCTTCACCCTCAGGGTGCTTTAGCATCCTAAAGCAACTCTACCTGTCATTAAGTGCATGTGGGAATGAGATGACTTAACGGGGGGCATTGAGATGCTAATGTGGGTTTGAATAGCACTGTACTTATTGTCCAAACCAATAAGGAACAAACTAATGGGAAATTTGTGTCTCTGCTAGGCCGATAGCAGATTGCTATCCTGGGAGTGCTCGCTTTTTTTCATGCTGTGGTTTGTGGTACAGCATTTAAGAGTTTTTTTGCAAGTCTGAAGTCTCGGAATCCAGGTCGGGCTGATTGTTTTTAGGTAGAGTGATTTGTTATGATAGATCTGTAGCGGCATGAGGTGACAACTAGGCTTTTTGCTCATAATCAAGAATCTAACTTCCTGATCTGTTGTCAAATTTGTATATCTTGGAGTAAAATGCATTTTTCCTCCTCAAAGTATCCAATGTATTTGGCCATTTTTAGCATTTTTGACCCTAACAAGCAGCACCTGATCTAAAATTGCCCGTAAACCTTTGTTGTGCGCTACTGTGGCGCTCTGCTTCCACAAGCCAGTACTTTCAAGTGAAACCTCTCACTTTGATGGTTCTCAACTTTGATACGTTCAACATCAAATAAAATGGACACAAAGAGCAAGAAAGAGGAAAGGGAAACAAGTGAAAGCGAGTAATTGAGAAAAAGAGGCGATGCTCTCGAGCTGTGGGCCGCGTCGGATCAGAAGTTGAGCTGTTGTGGAAAAGTAGAGACACGTCAAAAGTGTTCATCTATATTTGTGTCTCAGTGGAGGGGGTCTCTAGCTTTGTAGGGGGCTTGCTCTCAAGCTCTCTCTCTTTCCTTTTCTCTTCACTCCCTTCTAATCCCCAGGCCCAGTCATCCCTTCAGGGCATGCCTCAGATCTGCCTCTATGTCAGGACGACCCCTTCCTTCTCCTTCTCTTCTTTCGTTTGCCCTTTCTCTCTTTCTTTTTGCTTTATCTCCATCACCATTTTATCTTTTACTATTTCACACTCTCTTTATATATATATATATATATATTTATATATATATATATACCGGTATATATATATATATATATATATATATATATATATATGGTGCCTCTGAAAATATATGGACATGTTTGGACACTTAAGCCACACTTGAATGTACAAGATTTATGAATATCGGTTTGTATAAGATACAAAATATCATACCAAGACCTTTTCTCCAAACTAACTTCACTTTTCAAAGCCATTTTCCCCCCAATTATTTTTTATCAATTGGTCCCAGCATGAAGTAGTTTTTCCTCTAGTTCATAGAGGTGTTCTAGCTGTGTGTAATTCATCACATTAACTATGAACATGTTACACTAATGTTTGACAATCAGAAAGTGTCCAAGTGACCTTAATTTCAAGCAATAAATTGTGTGATAATTTAAAGTCGGCATGAAATACAAATGAACACTTTTCCAAATGCATTCTATAGATTGTATTGTGAAGGATTTGTCCATGTACATTTTTCATGTTAAAAACATGTTAACGTGTTTAATCAAAATATCGTATCTGGTCCTTCTGGTGAAAATGGCAGACTTCTCTCTGTTGATGCATGCAGGAGTTCTACAGTCATTTAGTCTGCTTTAACCCGTTTTCTGCTAACTCGCGTTCATCTGCCTTCATGTTTGAGTGCAACTGCCATCTCAACTTTCAATCAGCAACGATGCATAGAACCAAGTCCCCACTCTACAGTTCTTCATATTTGATAATCCGTTACACTCAGATATTCGTCACAATATGGAAGAAAAACCCTTTCGCTACTTTCGTTTACATTTATGACGTTACAACTGTTTTCCTTAAAGTCTGCTTGTGCTGTCTGTCTTTAAAAATAAATGCTTGGTATGATAGTTTACATCTGAAACAAAGACTTTTAGGTTTTAAGTGTGGCTTAAGTATCCAAATACTTTTGGGGCCTCTGTTTCTTGCATTTTCATATTCTATTTTTCATTCTCAGTTTTTCTCTCTCATTCACATACAGCTTTGTAGGCTGTCATGAAATGAGCACGTTCATACCAAAGAATGAGAGTGACAGACTGTTTTCACTGGCAAGGCTGGCTTCTGGACCTGTGAATTAGCCTGGTCATTTACCCTTTTAGAGAGGCGTAAGCAATGGCAGAAAAACAAGCGAATTCACCAGAAAAAGAGAAGTTCTCAAGAAATGTTATTGTCAAGCAGATCTTCAGCTTGTAATGCATGTTAGCTTTACCATTAGGCCTGTTAACTAGTCTCAACTTCCAAATTTGGAAATTCAAAAGCTGGTCTTTTCAGGCAGGGTGCTAGCATAGATGTGTGTGTCATGGATAAAGCTAATGTTTTCTTTTCTCAAGTAACTAGCTGCAGACAAAACACATTGTGTGTTGGCAAGAACTTTTTGGTTTGCCTCTTTAATTTGCCATCTGTAAAACCATATGTAAACCTGTGTGTGAAGTGCAGCAACAAGAGAACTAAGTACTTCCCCATTTGGTGGCAGGGTGTGTTAAGGAGTTGTGACAGAGTGGTGCTGTGTGAATGGTTTTGGCTTTGATGTGAAGTATTTTAAACAAAAGTAAAAACACCCACCCACACACGCACGCACGCACACACACACACACACACACACACACACATAGAGGGGACAGATAACATGGTCCTTCCATGTGATCGATGTCTTGTCTCCTGCTCTTTTATGATTTTTAGGCATTTCAGAAATGAATGAATGAATGAATGAATGAATAAATGAATAAATGAAAATACAATGAAGCAAATGTTAACTGTAAAATGTAAACTATGTAAATACTTAAGAACATGGTTAAGATTTTTAGAGCATTCCATTCTTTCACAAAGACTTAAAAATAAACATAAACCATTTAAACATATCAATATTTTTTAATTTTTTATTTGACTTAACCTTCAACCCTAAGCGTTACAAGGCCAGGGTAGTGTAGCTTAATATCAGATTCATATGTAGAAAGATAAAAATAGTCTGTGCCAGGGCATGTGTTCTCCCTAAATCCCTAAGTAGCTCCTCTCATGTTTGCCTCTTCTTCCCTATGTTTTGCACTCTTCTCTGTCCACTTTGAGTACTTTAAAAGTAAATGTCAAAGCCTTTGCTTCCCTATTCCTTGAGATAAATAATGTCCCTATTTACAAAAACAAAAGAGGAGACTTAACTATATGAGCAAATTTCAGGCAGGCCTGAAAGACTCCCCCATTGTCATCACAGCATCTGAAGACTAATCGCTTTTTCTCATGCAAAGTGTGCTGTTTTAAGGGCCAGGGCATAGATGGAGTGAGAGGGAGAAGGAGAGAGAGAGAGAGAGAGAGAGAGAGAGAGAGAGAGAGAGACAGAGAGAGAGAGAGAGAGAGAGAGAGAGAGAGAGAGAGAGAGAGAGGGGCAAAAGAGGTGTGTAGGGGGGAGGCTTTGTTTTAACAATACTCCACGGGGAACTTTGAAGGGGAGGCAGAGTCTATTGGAGGGGTCCCTCTCCCGCTGAACAAAGACGAGTTCCTTCTAAGCAAAAATAAGAGGAGGGGATGGAGGTGAAAGTTTTACAGACTAGTTCCCTCAAGGAGATTTTGGAGTGGAGGGGAGCAGAAGGGAGGTAGAGAACAGGGTCTTTGGAGTCCTCGGTTGTTTATAACGATAATGTGTCACACTGTTAATTACAAATATGACACACCAACACTCCAAGGGACAAGGGAGGAGGAGGAACAGAGGATAGGATTAGCGATATGATGGTATCTTGTGGGATGGATGAAGTGTCAACCAGGAGAGATTTTGTTATACAGTGGCTATTTTTACACATGACATGAGAGTGATAATAATAATAATAATAATAATATTAATATGACATTACCGTGCATGAAATGTTCCCAAAAAAGTTCAGATGACTTTAGTTTAGTTTACGGTTGCTGAGCAACATCACACATTGTTGTGTTAATATAATGAGACAATTATATAGTGTTACAATGACTTTGAATGTGACTCAAAATTTATATTATTAATTTTATTCATTGTAGTAGTTTTGTTTTGAACTCAGGTATTACACAATGTAAAGCTGGTTTTTTTGCATTGACACCAGATTATATTTTGTTTGCATCCTATAAATATATATATATAAACTAATATATAATTACCATGTTATTGGAATTTACTCATACTGCCCTACCCTAATAGAGGCAAACATTTAGAGAGAAACAGCAGGATAAATGTGCACACGAGCAGTAAAGGAGTTTTTGCCATACGGGGGCTCAGCTTGCTTGAGAAATACATCTTATTCTTGTAGGAGGACAAGGTTAGACTATGAAATGTATTATTCAGTCACACACACACACACACACACACACACACACACACACACACACACACACATAATCGGACTCTTTAGGTTGCCGGCTGCTCATGGCGGACAGCGAGCGTGCCGTGTGCCGTAGTAAAGGCTCATCCAGCAGCCACAGTTAAGAGCGAAAGGTTCCATTTGTCAAAGGTGCTCGAGAGCACTCCCCCTCTCTCGCTGCCCCGCAGTTTGGCGGCTACTTGCCGAAGTCATTGTCTGAGAGGAGGCAGGACATTACTCACTGCTGAGGGAGGGAGAAAGAGATTTGGGGCCCCAGGCACCCGGACTGACCGGGTTTATGAATGGGGAATTAGGTTTGCATACTGTGAGTTAGTTACTGTGACAGCAGAGCCCTTTAGACTTGAACTTGACTGGGCTGATGTCCACCATATGAGGAACAGAAAGAGAGGAAAACAAATAGGGGTTGGATTGCTGTCCTGTGCTGTGCAGTGCATTATAACTCTAAAATGTCCAAAAGTGCATGTTTGAATGCTTGTCTTGTGAAGTAAGTGGGTATAGCTGACATGTGATACTTTTAGGAAGTTGACATCTACTGCAGTGTGACATGTTTTCAACAGCATTTTGTGTTTCTTAAATGCAATCATGAAAGCATAATAATTAAATTACCTATATTATATGTTTTGTTGTAAAAAATAAAAATAAACTATATATATACAGTATATATATTATATTTTGTATGTATAAAATTTAGTGTATGTTCACAATGTACTAGAGTTCACAAGAGTCCAATGTACTAGAGTCCACATCATAATGTGGATGCTGCAAGATGTTAGCTTTTTGGAGGGAAAATGTGGTGAAAAAGAAGAATGCAAAGTGGAAGAGAAGAAGGAAAGTTCGGAAGGCTGCAGAAAAGGAAAAGAGGGTAGAGAATGGAGGAGAGAGTTAAAGAGAGAAAGAGTTGAGCGGGAGTGTTTTTTCCTCTCAGAGCTCAGTGTAAGCTCACGTCTACCTCCCAAAGCTGCGTTCACAAAGAGATTTACAAGACAGGTCTCTACCGCCCTGCATTTCAAGTGTGTGTGTGAGTGTGTGTCTGTGTATGTAAGTCTTCCAACCTGTGTGAGTTATTTCATGCATATAAAGTGCATGTGAACAGAACACTGCAGATTTTCACATGCACGTTTTATAGTATATTTCAGTATTTGCGCTGGCAGTTTATACAATTTCAGCAATGTTTACAATATCAGTATGTACAGTAATATGTGTTTCACCTGGGCTATGGGATACCTGGCACAGGCCTACTGATAAATAGATTTGAATGTGTCCTGTCCTCTCACAAAAGCTTGAAAAACCTTCAGATGCCAGGAAATGTGTGTGTGTGTGTGTGTGTGTGTGTGTGTGTGTGTGTGTGCCGTGCATCATGTGTCGGCACTGTATTCAGGGGTACTTCCACATACTAAGGGGGCTCCTTAGCTTTTAGAATTATTTATGTTGTTTGGCTTTTTGTGCTACAGTCAAAGCATTTGTCTCCTCCTATTAGACTGAATGACTCTACTGAACCCAGCTGAAATCTCAACTCATCCCACCAAAATCCCCCTCTGCTACACTTTGCGGACTACATAATGTCTTGATGGTTCATGTTTGCAGCCTGTTGTTAATCATGCAAGTGTTTTGCTAATAAATGCTTGTTAAATCAAAATGATCAGTAAAGGCTTGATGTGGTTCATATATCCTAAATAAATATTTTTAATGGCTATCACATTTTCAAATGTCTTGCGTAACTGCAATTATCCTTCTAAGTTACACCACTTTTAAAGGAACAATTTTGGTTCAGTGCAAGTTGTGTTGCTTGACAGAGTCTGGATTGTGCTGTCAAATAATTTAAGAAAAAGTGCATTACTGTAAAGCAATATTTGTTACTTCAGAACAAGTCAGCTGTTTACTCTGTTAAAACCAATTGTCTCTCATTCATATAATTTTAATAAAAGTATAAAATTCATCAATCTAAAAAGCAAGATTATTATTATTTTTTTATTTATTTAAAGGGTTATTTCACCCAAAAATGAAAATTATCTCATAATTCACTCATTCTCAAGCCATTCTAGGTGTATAAGACTTTTTTCTTTCAGAAAAACAAATTCGGAGTTATATATATTAAAAAAATATCCTGGCTCTTCCAGGCTTTATAATGGGAGTGAATGGTACTTTTTTTTAAGCACAAAAAGCGCATCCATCCATCATAAATGTAATCCATGCGGCTCCAGGTTTTTTTTATAAAGGCCTTCTGAAGGGAAGCGAACAGTTTTTTGTACGAAAAAATATCCACAATTATAACTTTATAAACTGTAATCACTAGCTTCCGGTAATGTCCGTCCGTGCGTTCACGTCACGAGACGAGAGAGTCAAGTTCTGGCGTTTGACGTATAGGCGTAGCTTATGCTTAGGTGAGAGTAGACGCCTCTCGCGGTTTAAACAAATAGGGCTGCTCAAGCTCCAGACTTCAAATTTGTGACCTGTGTTTTGTTTTGCTCTATCCTCTGCTCTTCCGTGTACGTCAATACGTCATCCGTCGGGTCAGAGGTCACTCTTTGGCCGGAACTTAACTCGTATACGGCCATTACCGGAAGCCAGTCATAATAGTTTACAAAAACGCATTGCTTCGCTTCAGAAGGCTCTATTAACCCCCTGGAGCCGTATGGAATACTTTTATGATGGATGTGCTTTTTTGGGCTTCAAAAAAAAAGTACCATTCACCTCCTTTATAAAGCTTGGAAGAGCCAGGATATTTTTTTATGTAACTCTGATTGTGTTTGTCTAAAAGAACAAAGTCATACACCTAGGATGACTTGAGGGTGAGTAAATTATGAGATAATATTTGGGTGAACTAACCCCTTAAATAAACATATTATACTTTTTTAACTAGATTGTGACTTGGGCAACTAAGTTGTTATATATGCGATATATAAATATAAGAAAGAAAGAAAGAAAGAAAGAAAGAAAGAAAGAAAGAAAGAATTATATGATTACATTTTTTTTAAATCACAAATTCAAATGTGATATTTAAATCCTGGAGACATGAGATGTGAACATTTTCCATCATGGTGAGGGAGCAAAGGCCTAAATGCCGGATAAAATTTGCCTGCTGGTTAAATGCTGGGCATCCCTGGAAGTGGCATATGTTAATGGCGTAGATATTGGGAGTGTGTTTATATGATTAGCGAGTGAGAGGTCGAGATGAGAGTTGAGCCAGAGTGATTTGTCTTCTCACATAGCGAAAGGAGATCAATGCAAAGTGCCTCTCGCCTGCTCAACAAGCCATGTAAACTCATTAACTCGCTGAGACCTGTCCCTGGTTTTACATACATACACACACACAAACGTGGCGAATCAGTGAAATTACATGTGTGAGATTAGGTTAACGGTTTAATGAGTGTGAGTGGGTGTCTGTGATTTTCTAATTTGATTGTGTCAAAGTGTGTGTGGAGACATGTGTGTGTTTAAGGGATAGTTGGGATTAATGGGTTTCTATCATTGCACAAATGTTTCACACACCAGTCAGTGATTTATTGAGTAATTAGTCAGTTGTGAACTGCTTGGTAACTTCATGTTTAAAAGTGCATGTTCAGAGGCTGCCAGCTGCCAGGCTGGTGTTCGCAAGTTCATGTTTTCCTGCTAATAAAAATAAAGCTTCTTCAACGTTCTTTACAACATTGCAGGTTCTTTTTCTAAGTGGTCGGAGGTTTGAGTTGTTGTGTGGATCTTTGTCCATGGAAGTTTGAAGATGTAACATTTAAGTTTCTTGGTTATTTCATCACTATATACTGTAAGTGGTTTTATGGAGTTCTTACGCCGCCTTCACACTGGCAGTTGAAATCAGCTCCGATGCGGCAACGAAACGACCGGAAGTCATTCATTTCCTATGGAAATTCGCAGACCGCATGCGAATGGGTCCGAATCGGGTCCGAACGAGTGCGGTGCGAAAAAAATCGTGTCCGTTGGTCGTCCGGATGCGTTCAAAAAATTAAACTCTTGCGAAAGGCTACGGACGGTTCCTATCCGACAATTCCAGCGGAAGTTTAACGTTGCTATGGTACTGATAAACAAACCTGAATTCTTAACTTTTAATAAAATTTTATAACGATAAGTTGTCATGTCATTTTTTTATTTTGATGATTTTCTAACATTATTAGGGCAGTTAATACAATTAAAATGAATAATTAAATATTGTGACCCCCCGCTCATTCATAAAATTTCCGCTCATTCATAAATTCCATGATGGTCTCTATAACCCTCATCAGAGAGATCATAGAGAATTGAACACTCAGACATTGACAATATTAATCGTTCTAATCTCTCCGCCATTTTTGTTCTACTCGCTTCCGAAGCTTTCCGACGCATTTCAACGGTGTAGTACGACGTGCACTGGGGGCGTATTGCGTGTTACGGAGCTGATTTCAACTGCCAGTGTGAAGGCGGCGTTAGTGTAACAGAAGGTTCTTTTACATGGTAAATTCTAATTAGTTAACTCTTTCCCTGCCATTGATGGAAATGTCCGTCATTTATGAGACAACGCTTCACCGCCATTAATGGAAATATACGGCTTTTCGTATTTTTACTTTTATGCGTTTGGGGGTGCTATGACACATCTTCTGAAAAAGTAGGCTACTTAATCTCCTGATCAAAATAGCCTACATATGACGAAAAAGCAGAAATAAGCGATATCATATGTAAGCAGATGCATAGGCTATGTAAAATAACGCGATCATCACTGCCGAATGTTCCGGAATGAAATAAAATTTTTCTCTGGCTTTTTCATCAAATTTTTTTCTTTTTTACAGAGGTGTAAAATCCAGGAGTCAGAAATTAAAAGTGCTAACATACGTTTATTCCACCCATGAACTCAGCCAGCTGATTTCACTAATTATTTATATCTCCTAAAAACTGTGCTAATTAGCAAATCCAGGTGATTGGAACACTGAGGATGACTTTAACTTTCTGAAACTGGACTTTACTGACCTCTGCTTTTTTATAAAAATTGTCCACATTCAAGTGTAAAAAAAGAAAAGAAAAGAAGAATGCATTAGGCTAGAACAAAACTGATTTGTTTAAAAGCAGAGGCTCTGTTCATTCTTTTGATATATTGCATGGTCAGATATTCATCCATAGTAATTGGGCCCCCTTCGCCTGGACGTGCGAGCATAGGCAAGTGCCTAGAATGCCTATGCATAAATCCGGACCTGAATGAAACTCATATCTGTTGCTTTTGTATTTAGGGCAGGAATTAAAGATCGGATCCATATTAATTATGCGGAGACAAATGTATGTGGCCAAGTGTTAATGGAGTAGTTTAAACAAATCAGATAGCTATCCAATTAGTAAAAACATATGAATTAGGGTGTAAACAGGCCCTATGTTTGTGAGAACTATTGGTGCGTTCAAGTCATGTCAGAAAGATCATATTTCTGAGTTGAATGTACATGAATGCCACCACAAATTCTTACACGAGTGGGAAACTCAGGATTTTCTTTAAGACCCGAGTTTACAAGTTGTGTGTGTGTCAGTTAGAAACAAGGCAGAACATCACAATACATTGTTAGGCTTTTTTATTCCCCCAAAAATAAGCTAATTGCCTGCACAGAATGATAGCATTGTAATATAACAATATTAAATGTAATGATAAAGTTTACAGGTGCTTCATAAATTAATGAAAAATATAAAAACCTGATGCACATTCTTTGTTCTTCATTTTCTAGAAGTAGAGTTAAAAAATCGTGCTATTTTTTGTGTGTGGTTAAATTAGAGAAGGTACACCGCCATCTTGCTCAGGCGAAAAAGTGACTTGAATGCACCTGCCGTCCCAGGAGCACTTGAACGCACCATAATATGGTGGTTTGGTGATGGTGAAGATAACGAGGGGTTGATATTGAGAACACAGGTGAAGTGAGACACAGCTCCTGTCTCCCCGCTGCTGCTTGTGTCGTTCTGTGTACCTGCAGATGGAAGATGTTTCTGAGTGTGTGTGGGGAGACAGAGAGTTGTTAGAAGTTTCCAGAATTCCCCCTGTGCCTGCCTTCCCAGTGCGTTTGTTCTACATCTTAGTTGCCCTCCTTCTGGCGGATTCTACAACTTTATTTGCCTCTGACTTACAGAGGATTACACACACACTCCAGTGCATGTAGGGGCACATGCTTTGTTCCACTCACAGGTAGCGCAAGTGAATCGCCTTTTACACACATGCACATACACTATCCTTCTGTTTATTATGGTAAATATCAGTCACATGCAGATGGGATTAATTAACAAAACAAACTTTATAGGTTCAAAGATGTGGACATTTAGGATGTTGAAAATATACAGTAGATTAAGTTGATAATATTGATGGATAATATTTAAATTTTAATAAAAGAAACAAAACACTCAGGAGCACAAGATAAAGCTGGAGATATGGAAAACCACAATGCAACAAGAACAGACAAACTACAACTGAATCTGAGGGGTTTATACACACAAGGATACATGAGGAACCAAACAAGACACGTGAACAAAGTCAGTAATGGGGGAAACCAAATCAATGCCAGCTACAAACTGTGCGATTTCAGCAATGCTATAAGATCATTTCAAATCACACTGACATGGATCTAATAAACTTGGATACGACATGTAGGCTATGTAGACTGTACGACGATGACACATATTTAATCGTAGGCTACAACGCAAGTTAGTATAGAAGAGTAGAATGTCATCAGCATGTGCTAGTGGTAAACAAATTGAGCAAGATGAATTGCACTTTGGTAAATGTGTTTTTTTTTATTGGCTAGTTAGTAGACGTAGGTCGTAGCAGCAAACACATTGTGAGATGATCAAGCTCAATTTATGACCATTTTTTTTTGACAGAAATTATCGCAGGCTATATTTGGTCGCAAGACCTGTTTTCATTTAATTTTTGAGACTAAATGTATGATCACTTACATAAAATGTCATTTTTAAAGCTATTTTCTGTACGTTACTTCCAACTTTACTGTATTAAAGTATAGATTTGGGCAATAATGTTAGTCCTGTTAGAGTTTGATTCATTTCTGTGAATCAAACAGATTCAATTTAAATTCAATTTAAAATAATGATTAAATTTTTCATTTCACTCAGACAAATTTTCATATATTAGTTTTATTAAATTGTCAGTAATTATAACCTTAAAAATAAACATATAGGCCTACATGCTCATACGTATTTTATTTTATTTATTTTACACATACTATTTTGAATCTAGATTTCTTGGCAACATTGACAGTTTGGTTTGAAAATAAATACGCCTATTATATGTTTTAACCTTCTTCACAAAATAACATTTATTAAAACATGTAGATATATATTTTTAGCCACATACTCTTAATTTTTTACAGTGTAATTTGGCCATCCATGTCTCATTATGCAGTCTTCACTTTTTTGTTTCATTATTATGTAGCACCTGAAAAATAAATAAACTGAGCTTGCTTGATAAGAGTCAACAAAGAAAGCAAACTAAGCAAACAACATATAAGCATATGTACCCCAGTATACATTAATTTATAGAAGTACATAAGTTAATTGCTGGAATATATGATTGAATAGTTTTTGAAAAAGACATGAAGTCATTCCTAAAAGTCTCAGCTCATGCTCCTTCACCCTCTCTTCTAACCTTTCATCATCCCGCTTTCAGGATTTCCGATAACTTTATCTGGCCTAATTTTCAGAGGTTTGCCATCCTACTTTAGCTTTTCTTCCACACTCTCTTTATCTTTGTTTATGTGTTAAATCTAATGCATTCCTTTTTCCTGACCTTTCCTCTCTCTTCTGCTCTCCTCCATTCATCTTTTCCTCCCTCCATCTCGCTTCCACTTTTTTTCATTTTGCATTCACCCCCCTACGGACCCTCCCCCTCCTTTTCTTTCATCCACAGAGCCTTATACTGTAGGATGACTTCATCTAGTCTAATTTCTGGGTTGTAATAAGCTGTAAATGGCGAGGCTGCCCGGGCCTGTATAGGAATTAATAAGAGCTAATAAAGCGTGCCTGTGGGGGCAGCAGCCTGTCTTTAAGTAAACATTATGACTTCTCCAGGGGGGCTGTTTGCAGCGTGGGGCTGTTAAGAGACTGGGCTCTGGCTTGATGAATCATGAAGCCATGATATAGATAATTTGCTCCTTGATTCTACACCAATGGGGCTATTAAGGCCTCGTTTCTTTGACTGTCTGATTGGATAGGCAAGCGCGCGCATGTGTGTGTGAACACGTGAATCATGTTCTAATGTTAGTCTAGAGTAACTAACATTAGAAAAAATATGTTTTTTTTTCTTTCCATAAGAAAAAAAAATGTCATGAACATGACTGTCTCTGTCTTTTGCGTCTCCTGATCCTAAGAGCCAAGGGATTTCATGTGCATCTCAGTAGATAGTTAAAATTCACTAAGATGCCCATCTAAATGCATATCTGCATATCTAAATGAATAAAACAAAATAATCAATATTAAATAATCATAGAATAAATAATAGTAATTCAATTAAATGTTATATATAAAAGTTATTTAAACAAAATAGCAATAGGATAGCAATGAAAAAAACCTTAAAGTTAACAGACATTAATATAAAATAATAATAATACAAAAAAAATAAATAAATATACAAAATAATATAATAAAGAATTATAAAAAGAATGTGTAATAAATAAATGTGTTATATAAGTTGTTTAAACAAAAAATGCAAACGTTGTACAAAACGGAAAACTAATCATTAATAACAAACAATAATTTTAATAAATCATTTTTACATAATTGATAAATAAAACATGTGACATTTATGCTTAAACAAATTCTCTAAAAAAACACATCTTAATATATTACATGCTTTAATGTATTATGTACATTTATCTTGTTAAATAATGTTTGGACAATTAACATAAGACAAATACTAATTACTTAATTATTATTATTGTTTGCAGTGTGAAACTCCAAGTCTATATATGAAAGAGCAACATCTGAGCTATTTATTTATTTATTTATTTAGTTAGTTAGTTAGCTAGTTAGTTAGATGTATAGCCAGAGTAGAGCTGTTATGTATGTGGGTCTCAGTTGTAAGTGAGCCGGTGTTCAGAGGTGAACAGTACCTGTTGTGAGTTACTGTGAGGTACTGAGATGTGACAGGTACTGAGGTGTGCTCTGAGTCCCTGGAGAGATGAGCGTAAGACACCCCCCCTCCCCCTAAAAGCCTTAGCAGCCTTACCATAGCTATGTTTGATCTCAGTCAATGCAAGCATTGTGTGTGTATGAGATGGAGAGAAAAAAGAGAAGATGGGCAGGCTGGATGCTTTGCAAAGGAAACCCTCTTTCTTACTCCTCAGCTTCCTGAACTTCACATTCACATTCAAACACCACAAAACACAAACACTGGATGGAAAATTGTGGGGTGTCTCTCCTCCAACAAACTCCCAGATGCTTAGTGTGCTGTGAGATGTCAGATTTGTGTATGGCATGTGGCTCTCTTGTGTTTTGACACATACTGTAGGGAAAACAGAGGCAGTTTTTACTGTAATGAATATTACGAATAGTCATGGTAAAAAAAGAAGAAGCAATTTAACATTACCCCTGTTATTGCTCAGTTTATATATTTATATAAAAGATACATATATATATATATATATATATATATATATATATATATATATATATATATATATAGATGCTATTGGTGCATGTTGTCACACCATGGTATAAGTTGCTATGATGGAACTTGCCATTAAGCAGCCTATTATAGCCTTTTCAACTAAATAAATAAATGTAACAAATATTATTTATTATTCATTAATAATTTATTTTTGTATATATATACCTCACCAAGGCTGCATTTGTTTTGATAAAAATGCTGTAAAAATAAGCAATATTGTGTAATATTATTACAATTTAAAATAACTGTGATAATATAACTAAACACCAATCAGCTATATTAGAACGATCTCTTAATGCTCATTTGATACTAAAGCCTGGAATAATGGATGCTCAAAATTAAGCTTTGCCATCACAGAAAATAATGAAGTGTATATATGTTTATATTAATATATGCATTATTTAAAATATATTATTTAAATATGTATATCATATAGATAATTTATATTTCATGGTTGACGTTTTTGCAGTCACTGGTATTGAACTGAATGGAATCAACATTGAGCTGTAGTTAATAATGACACTATTGTCCTTCTTTAGAGCTGCAAGCTGATATTAACTCATTACATACTTTGATGAACTTTACACAGTTGTATTGGAATCAACAATTAACTGACTTTGGCTGAAAAGTGACACTATAGTTTTTTTTTTTAGAGCTGCTTTACATCAGAATGTAATTCTGTTTGCATACATTGATCTTGATTTTCCTGTTTATCACTGTAAAGCTAATTTGAAACAATCTGAATTGTATAAAGTGCTATATAAATAAATGTGACGACATAATTGACAAAAATACAATAATAAAAAAAATAAATAAATGATATATTATATAAAATCCCTCCGGTGTCCCTTGTCTAAGAGAATAAAGCATGCAATCCATCAGACAGGACTCAGGAGCTCAGTGGTATAGCATGGAAATGAGTCTTGTCAGGAGCATTTGCGAGAGGACCTTACACAACAAAAACTTCTCTCCTCTGGGGGAAGAATAAAGATGAGAAAGCCACTCCTTCATTTGCAACATCTCTTGTCTCTTGTTCTCTGAATCTCTCCAACTCGCTCTCTCTCAGCTCACAAACCAACGCAGAACAACAACAAACTAGGCAGCTAATAAGCCAAGGAGCCGGTGGCTCACTAGAGGTTTGGTATTGTTGCGCGTTCTTTATTCCGTTCTTATCTACTGAGCAACAAGAGCAAAAGAGGGGACTGTGTAAGCATTAAGATTACATCATTTTGCAATTGTTACCCAGGAATATAAGACGTGGCGGGCTCAATCAGCAGTGAAAGTCATTCCCGGTCCCTCTCCAGCTCCTCTAAAACATCTTAAGTGGAAATGGTTGTAGAAACTACCCATTTTTCCTCCAACACCTTCCTGGTTTGCCTCACCATCGGTAGATACTTCCCACCAATGAACACCTACATGTAGCTGGTTATGGGGTAATGGATAACTAGGATGTCATTGCAGAGAATGTATTACTTTTTTATGTTTAAAAATGAATGTAATGTCCTGTTGAAAGTTTTGTAAATTGAGCCAGGAAATGAGTTTATTCCCTTAATCAAAGATATAATCAGTCTTTCTCAGAGCACAGAGACAGAGTAACCCCCAATATAAATGTTTACATATGTGATGTACAGATTCATTATGCATTTACTTTTTAATATAATGGTATATTTTTATTTAAGGCTAATTTAATTTTTTTGGTATACAAATATTTTACTTGTAACTATTTTTGTTTAAAAAATACATACATGGTACTAAACCAATTTAATTCTACATATATTTTAATTGTATTTTTTTGAACAAAGTGTTTTATTTATTTATTAAAGTTAAAGCATATTTCTGGCACCACCTGGCAGCTGGGCACCAAATTTCCTTTTAGGATCAGTGTATTTATAAGGATCAGTGTATTTATCAAGATACATTAATAAATATACACTGATATAGTTATAGTATATATTTATTTATATTTATGTATGGAGTATTTTTCGTTTTTGGAATTTAACTGGAGTTAAATGTGTGTGTGGTGCGTGTGTGTGTGTGTGTGTGTGTGTGTGCATGTGTGTGTTTTTGTTTATTTGTTTGTTTGTGTGTGTTTGTTTGTTTGTGTGTGTGTGTGTCTCTGTGTGGAATGGTTTCAAACTAGCTCTCAGTGGTCAAGTCAAGTCACCTTTATTTATAAACGCTTTTTACAATACAGATTGTTTCAAAGAAGCTTTACAGAGATAACAGGAAAAAATGCAACAAAGTTTGTTTCCAGAAGAAAATAGCGTCATAGTCCAGCTTAAGTAAGTTCAGTGATGAATCATTTTTGTTGTAAAAAAGTTAATAATTTTGTTAATTATAATAATAATAATATTATATATATAATATATATATATATATATATTTGTATATATATATATATATATATATATATATATATATATATAGCCGCTGTCAATGCAGGCAGATCAATAATATTGTTGAATATTAAATGTAACCAACTAAGCAAGCCAAAAGACAAAAGCGAAAAAGGCGACAAAACTACATCAGGTGACAGAATGGAGAAAAAAACCTTGGGAGAACCCAGGCTCAGTCGGGGGGCAGTTCTCTTCTGTCCAACGAACGAACAGTGTATGATTATGATTCAGGGAGCTTAACAGGTCAGAAGTCAGATTGGATTGTCCTATTTGAAATCACAACCTAGTATCATGTTCCCACAAAACCCAAAAGCTGTTTGTTTGACATTTAATTTAATCTCTAATCCTCTCACCTGCACGTCAGAGACCCTGAATCAAGCCTAATCCCACTGTATAGAAACTGACTTGAGTTTATGAGGAATATGCAAGTAAGAGAAGCATGCAAAACCTTTGGAGGCAACTTGTGTTTGCATGATGCCAAGGTGAAGAGGAAAACCCTTCGAAGTAAACTAATTCAAAATTTCAATCAAGCACATTAATGACTCAAAGTGTATTTTGGGTGCATGACTTTGAAGTACCATTCACAGCTGACTTTCAACTCCCTGCTTTTGTCAGCAGAGCGTATAATTTATGTTAAATTGATTTGCTTAATGTGCTTAAAATAAGAATTTTTTTTTCCTTTGGAGAAGGCTGAATTGCGGTATTTTAACCTGGTTAATCGCTTCTCTTTTTGTGAGAAAGGATTATGGGCCAGCACGCAGAATGAAACGCCCTTTCTCTTTCCCACAGCTAATTTGGTGTGGGTCTCTGTCTGTGCAAGGGAATAAGCATTAATATAAGAATTATTTTGGGAAACAACTGCCACAAAACAGTGGTTTTAATGCATTCTATTGTGAGTTTCTTCAATTCAGGGTGTTTAGATAGCTGGCTTTAACATCCTGGTGCATACTTTAAGGCCGTAAGCTTTTCATCTATTCAGTTCGCGTGATTGACATTGTGTTATTGACCGACACACTAAAGTACACCTGTATAATAAAGTTAATATATTGAATTATGAACATACTTATGGGGCAAATGAACAAGCAGAATAGCCTACTGAGCACACAATACATCAACATTTTTCCCAATTTAATCTTAAATGTGAGATTAAATTGAGACTTTTGTTTCAGAAGAGATCTCAATCATGTCTCAAACTGTGCTAAAATTTTCCAGGAAAGCAAATCTAAGATTAAAAATATTATAAGATTAGAAAAACTAAGATTTTAGTATGAACTCAAGAAAGAAGAGTCACAAAGTAGATTTATATCTCAAATTGTTTCTCATGAAGCAGCAATTCAATTAAATGGAGACTGAATGGAGGCATTTGCTATAGTCTCCTGCTTGTCAGATTTTTCTCCTCAGAATAAGTTACTAATAATCACACATATTCCAGAAAAGATTTCAACTAAGTATTAAACTATGCTCTAAAAGACTGTCAACTATTGTCAATTTTTTATATATATATATATATAAATAAATTTTAATTTATAAATAAATTATAAATATTTTTTTAAAGAAACATTTCGAACAAATGTCTGTACTTCTCTTAACTTTTCCTTGGCGATGAAAGTGCTATAACATTCTACTCAAAAACATTTTACAGTGTTATTGAGGAGTTGGGTGAAAAAGCATGCAGAACAAGGAATTTGGGAACACCTATGGAATGAGATGGCACAGGCCAGGTCAATGGGATTATGAGTGAAAAGGTCCCGGTCTTAATTAGTGCAGATGACTGGCCGGCCGCCCCATAGAGCACACAAAAGACACGTCAGCTATGCTTGAGTGGACACAAGCTTGTCGTATTTGCTTGTCCACAGAATGTGTATGTCCCGATCTCTCTCCATATGTTCCCTTCCCTTTTACTCTACTTTTTCAGTCCATGTCAAACGGATTACCTCATAATTTTCCTCTTTCACCCTTTTCCACTTCCTCTTTTCTTGGGATTTGAGGAAAATGAACTGAGAAGGGAAAATTTAAGCAAGCATTCTCTCTCGCTCTCCCAATAAATTTTTTTAAAATTTTTTTTTTACTTTATTGTCTCTCTCTCTCCCACACACACACACACACACACACACACACACACACACACACACACACACACACACACACACACACACACACACACACACACACACACAGCTTTATACAATACAGAATTTTCA
Source organism: Phoxinus dragarum (assembly GCA_033366665.1). Classification (NCBI taxonomy): domain Eukaryota; kingdom Metazoa; phylum Chordata; class Actinopteri; order Cypriniformes; family Leuciscidae; genus Phoxinus; species Phoxinus dragarum. The sequence goes on from JARPMJ010005773.1 coordinate 48,081, forward strand.
AAGTATAGCTTTTACAGTTATAAAACAGGAAACTAATGATCAATTAAATTCTGCAGTAAAGCATCTCTAAAAAAGACAATAATTCATTATTCAGCTGGAGTCAGTTCAGTGTTGATAAAAAAAAACGGTGTAAAGTTTCTCAATAATTGAGTTCACTTTAGCTATAAAGCAGTGATGTCATCATCCAGCTCAGTTCAGTTCTTATCCGATAGTGTCAGTGCAGTCAAGTCAAAAATATTACTGCTTTTTAAGTGTCCCCAACTAAGCAAGCAGAGGCGACAGTGGTAAGGAACCCAAACACCATCCGGTGACAGAATGGAGAAAAAAAAAACCTTGTGAGAAACCAGGCTCAGCCAGGGGACCAGTTCTCCTCAAAAAAATGGTCTGATCATAATTCCAGGCTGCATCACAAGTCAGATTTTGGATTGATATAATTCAAAATATTGAATCCAGCTATATTATAATATACAAAATGAAACCCCAAACTCTTGATAACTGCATGTTTGTATTTATTTTGCAAACCAGGATTGTTAACAGATATTGTGTTGAGGGAAAAAATCACTAAATAAACACAATTACCGTAACTGGGTTTGTCTGTACCCCCCTCCTCATTCATTGTGGCTCTCTCGTCCTCTGGATTGAAGCACATCAAACTTGAATAGCTGTGTTGTAGATCCCAGACAGCTACTTCCATATTTAATAGAAACATACTTATGTTACTTAGAAAACAACTCAAATGTTTTTTTTAATTAATTTTTTTTATAATTACAGCAGTTTAATTCAGATGGATAGACAGAAACTAATAATTTCTTAACGTTTCATTTTTTTTTTTTTTTTACGTTTAAAGGACATTTTTTTATTTTTGTTGAGTTGGAAATTTGGGAAAACATTCATTTTCAGTGTATGGACTAATTCATTGATTGTTATCAATTGTGAGGTTTATTGTTGTTGATTAAAAAAAAAAAAAATCTCTGACACCGACCCTTCGACCTTTTCCTCACTTGTTACCCTGCAGGTATCCTGTCTTGATGAGGTACTGAGGAATGCACAGTTGTCAAGGAAACCCAGTCCCAGACCAGTTCTGCTGCAGAGAAGAAGAAGAGAGTGGAGACCATTGTAGCCACCAAGAGCGCATCCACCCGCGCCGACATCAGTGAGAAGGCCGTGGCCTCCAGCACAACCTCCAATGGTATAACTTTAAAAACTTCAACTTCAACCTTCTCTTCTAATTACTTGTCAGGCTCAATTCTTCTATACTCCATTCATTCTGCCTTTTACGCGTGTAACGCGTCTTTGCATTGACTTAACATTGAAATCACTCGCGCCTGACGCGCTATTCGCGTCCGGTGTGAACGCACCATTAAGAAGATCTTAAAGGACAAGTTCGGTATTTTACACTTAAAAGCCCTGTTTACAGATCGTATCTGATGAAATAGAACGGTTTAGATAAAAATTTGGACACATGCTCCTGTCCCGAGAATTTTAGGATTATTTCGCTTTTGTGGACCTATTTTGCCAAACCGCGTCACACCCAGATTCTTCCGAGTTGAGAGCTTGAATAATAGACACTCCAGCCCAGTTGGTGGCGATAATGCACCTTTACCAATTCCAAGCAAACCACGGGCATATACACAGAAGAAGCAGAAGATTGCTGTCCTTCATTGAAAGCAATAGAAACAGGACAGCTAATAATGGGGCGAATTTGTGCAGTTCCGAATTGCGCGAAGATTCGTGGCAAAAAAAGTTGTCACAGACTTCCTTTCAACAATCCAGAAAGGCTAAAGTGGCTAGAATTACTGGACTCCGTTGTCAACTGCCGTACAAACTCTGCCTTTCTTTGCAGGAAATTTCTCCTCTGAATATTCAGGCTCAAACCTGTAACCCTGTCCATCAAAATCGATCTCAAAACCGTCATCCTCCCATATAAATGTCTCGGAATCCATTTCTAAGTTGACACTTAGGTCAACCATTTAGGTTGAATAAACCTAAAATTCTCGGGACAGGAGCATGTGTCCAAACTTTAATCTTAACAGTTCTATTTCATCAGATACGATCTGTAAACAGGGCTTTAAGTGTAAAATACCGAACTTACCCTTTAAGACTGATCAACGTTTTTTTTTTTTTTTTTTTTTTTACAAATTAAGGGAATGGGAAATCTACACACTGTAATTACAGTGTATATATTTTCTTTGTTAATTATATTTTTTAAATTAAAATACTATCCCCAAAAACTGTAATGATTTCTCCCAAATGTGTAAAAGCTGTGGCATGTAGAACTATGAAACATTGCTGTTTGTTTCTCGATTAGCTTGGCACAGCAACAGCTAAACCAATTATGTGAGTTGAGGGCGGGGCTGTCCTTTAGTGACCAATAGCAGACTTGTTTGAAAACAGTCATATTTTTGCAATTCTGTTTGGTGATACTAGCAGCATATAAATTACACACTTACACGCTTTCCCTTTAAGTGTTTTAATTTCTTATTTTACCATAGTGCATGATTTGTAAACTAATATATTTTGACTTTTGCATCACAAACAAGCTCCATATTTTTGGCTTTTTCTAACTTTTTCGGTAGCTCACCTGTTATGCTGCATTCACACTATCAGCCACTTTCTCACTACATGTCGCCACTACTGGTTGCTAGTGAATGACATCCACAGATGTTACTCCATGTTGTAGACAACAAATCAGTTTCTTGCCACTACAAACTACATTTAGGAAGGAAAAGTCTAAATATAAATGGAATCAGTACATCAAATCTTTGCCATCGCAGCTATTCATTTGCAGCAAAAGGGCAAATGCCGGTCTATCTGGGCTCACAAAACTATTCAGGCTTGGAGTCAGCACAGCGAGTACCACCGTATGTACATGGAGACATATCATAAATTATAGGACAGTTGCTGACTGCTAAAAGGAGCTTCTTCTTAATCTTGCCTCGGTACTAAAGAGCGACTGATCACGTGCGCTCCACTGACTTCACTCCTATTGGTTGTTGCTCCTGAAATTCACTCCCCATTTGCATAAAGTTGAACAGATCTCAACTTTGTCATTTCTCTGGACATGCCCCATACCATCTCCAATGGTCGCTTTTGCTTGTGTTGCTGGAAATCGGCCATTCTCCATTGAAATGAACGGGATCGTGTCGCTTTGTCGCTTGTAGTATGAATGCAGCTTTACTGCATTGCACTTGTGATGCAAAGCACTTGGGTGCAAGTACCTTGAAGTCCAGGGAAAAACAAGTCGAGGGTAAAACAACTCAAAGAGTTGTATTATGTAAGCAAGTTACAATTTCATGGTTGCTTCAGCATATACGGTTTTATCTCTCTTCTTTTTTTTGTTTTGTTAACCCTGTATTATATCAGTTAAATTTAGAGTAGGATTTAGTGTAGGTGCTGTGTTGATTTTAAACTTCAACACAGTCCTAAACTAGGATTTTAATAGGTGTTCAGCCCCCAATGAGTGTATGATTATTTTTTATTTGTTTTATATATTGTTTGTATATTAGCCTAGGCATGAACAATACAGTGGGTTCTACACTACCCATCAAGTCAATCCCTGAATATTTAATTAATTTCTAAATAAGTAACCAGCTAATATTAATCAATATTCATTAAGAATATAGACAGACAAAAAATAAAAAAAATAAAAGAAAGAATATAGACAGACTTTGTATTACTATAATTGTCTAGATAAGCAATATGTGGGTAAAATATTTGGAAAATATTTTTATTCAACACATGTAATGTTTTAAACACTATTATTTTAACTACATTTTTGCTGTACATTTACTTTAAAGAAGATCTACATTTATTATTTTCATTCATGGAAAATGTGCCATGCTTTAGTGGAGGATTTCTGTCACCTGGTGGAAAACAAACACACTTTTAACATGAAAATGTTATGAAATCACCACTATAAACGTAGATGGCTGCAGAGGACCACTAATTTTGCCATCACTCATTTGCCATTTCCACTCCCTTGTATAGTTATTTTCGGGTGTTTTGCTTTTGGATTTAATATAACATTTATTTTATAATTTGTTTTTGCAATTTTATTGCACTGAAGTATGAAGTATAGCAAGAGTAGGAAAAGTCATAAAGTCTCAAGCCATTTAGATGAATGGAATTTCATAAAATAAATAAATAAGCCTAGATTTTACAGTGGATAACTGTACAACTTTACAACTGTCTTGTTTTGCTCCCACATCTCATTATGCAAACTGCATTTATGACAAAGACAAAGAACTACAAAGATATCATAACAATCTCTCAATAAATGCACACACATTGTCCTCTGCTTTTGACGCTGGCGTTGCGCTGCTATGGATTGAAGAACACGCGGACAAAATGCAGACTAAAATACGGGGATGAAGTAGATAAATTTTTTTGATTGAACATGTTTCTCCTGACATAGCGTAACTCTGCCCCACCGCGTGGTTATAAAAGGGATGATGCTGCAACATGCAGATATGTTTTCGCTTTATGAGCCAAGAGCATTCTTCACTCACAAGCCATTCTGAGATCATCTCTGTTCACTCTTCGAGACGAGTTACTCTTCAGGTGTTGGTGTGACGGCGAATTCCAGTGAGCTTTACATTGCCTGCCGATCTGCGCAGTGGCCTGCCAGTCGTGTGTCTCTCCCTGGGCGCTTTAACACTGCTGTTTGAGTTCACTGCTGGTCCCCTTCACAGGCTGCCGTTCAAGATGCTCACGGCCAAACGCATTTTCGAATGTGTGCGGCCACAGGATTGGTTTGCAGCGATTGACCTGAGGGACGCCTACTTTCATGTCTCCATTTTTTCCTCGACACAGACCTTTTCTACGGTTTGTTTTCGAGGGGCAGGCATACCAGTACGCGGTTTCTCCCAGTCGGGCTAACCCTGTCTCCTCACGATTTCACGAAGGTCGTCAAGGCAGCCCTTGTTCCACTACGGGAACACAGGGTTCGCATCCTGAACTATCTCGACGACTTAGTTGTGAGATCCTGAGCTCACATTCGAGACCAGGTTTGCGAACACAGGGACCTAGTGCTCTGGGACCTAGCTCGCCTGGGCCTTCGGGTCAACTGGGAGAAGAGCAACTTTGCCCCGTGCAGAGGATCTTTTTTCTCGGTGTGGAAATCGGTCACCATGTGCGCGCAGCTTACAAGCGAGTTCACTGAAACTATTTCAGAGGCTCCTGGGGTATATGGCATCCGTAGCCGCAGCAACGCCGCTTGGATTGCTTCATCTGAGGCCGCTTCAGCTTTGGCTTCGCGATCGAGTCCCGAGGTGGGCATGGCAACATGGCACGCTCCGAGTACCAGTTACCCCGGCCTCCCACCAGACCTTCACCCCGTGGATGAACCTCCTGGAGGAGGCAGACCCAGCCTTGGCATTGCTCACTCCATGCTTACGTGGCGAAACACAATGTTTCAGGACCTCAGACCAGCTCTTTGTCTGTTATGGTGGGAAGCTGAAGGGAAAGGCTCTCTGCAAGCAAAGGTTGTCTCACTGGATAGTGGACGCCATTGTTTTGGCTTACCAGCAGCAAGGTCGACCGTGCCCCCTTGGTGTGAAGGCCCACACCACCCGGAGTGTGGCCTCCTCTTGGGCTCTAGCACATGGCGCCTCGCTAACAGACATCTGCAGAGCTGCAGGCTGGGCGACACCCAACACATTCGCCAGATTCTAAAATCTCCGAGTGGAGCTAGTGTCCTCCCGTGTACTCGCTTCAACCAGCCGGGGTACTAGGACCCGCTCAGGTGTCTTCGCTTGCTCGCCATTCCACTCCACGGACAGGATACGTGTGATATTCTCCTCAGGTGAGCCTCACAAGCCCTGAGTTCCCCTGGAACAGCCTGAGTTCAGTCTTGGCTCCTCAGCAAAGAAAAATATCTGCATGTTGCAGCGTCCTCCCTTTTATACCCACGCGGTGGGGCGGAGTTACGCTATACAAGTAACGCAGACCCATGGCATTTCCTTGCCATTGGCTCGTTTTATTTCTTTCGAGATAATAGGCTTCAAAGTGAACCCCATTTCGTCATCATTCGACGTAACGTCTCCGTTCCCTACTCAGGAAGTTACTATATGCAACTATGATAAGTTTAACCCACTGGCGCCATAAGACAAAGCTGATACCTAAATGAGAGACATATAAGAGAATAACCAGCCCTTAGTATCCTGAGCTTAGAGAAATCTTTCAGAGCCATAGCCTTGTGGACAGCAGGCGCGGAGTTTGTGGGGGGGCAGGGGGAGCATTGCCCCCCCTGGAGGCTGAAACGGGTAATTGCATTTAAAAAAATATATTAGAAACATTTTAAATAACACAAAACAACCAAATGGTGGTAAGTAGGGAAGTCACCTGTGGGAGAAAAAAAAACAATCCGTGGCGACGGTTTTGCAATCCGTCCGCTCAGTTTATAAACCGCACTCACGAATTCTCAAACTGTTCCCTCGGTTTAACAAACAGTACCCCACGAGTTTCTAATCCGCGCTCTCATATTTGGTTAGGTTATTTAACAATTAAAAATAAACTCAAATAGGCCTAATAATAATAATAATTATTATTATTATTATTACATTTAGGCTACACATTTAGAAGATGCTTTTATCTAAAACAACTTACAAAAAAGGAACACAGCAATTAGTCAAATGTCAGTCATAATACAGGTTAGACAATGCAGGGTTTTATTTGATTATCACAAATAAACACAAGATTTTGACGCATATCCAAGGGTTTGTGCATTCGGAGTGTGAGCGCGCACTGCATGGCACGGAGGCGCGGGCGGCGAACAGTGGAAACAACTTAAATACTCTATAATTTCTGGTCATACAAAAAAGAATAATACATCATTCGCAACTACTTTTTTTGTGTAAACTCACAACAACAAGAAACCGTTGTGCTTTTGTAAAATAAAATAAAACAATCAGGCTGTCATGATTAGTGTTCCTTGTCTTGTCTATTAGTTATCCCAGGTGTCTCTCATTTCCCTCGCCCCCTTGTTATCCTGTTTAGCTCGTTTGTCTCTGATTATTTAAGACCTGTGTTTCTGTCCTGTCCTTGTGAGTTCTTGTTTAATGTTTAACGTTGATGTTGGTTGTTCTCGTTCCCGAGTCCCGTTATCCTGTTTTCTAGTCTGTTAATAAAACGTGTGCTGCATCTGGATCCTGCCTCTTCTCTGCTTCAGCCGCATCGGCGTTACAGAAGAACTCACCGCAACGTGATCCAGCAGCCATGCCTTCCTGGAATCCAGACGTGCAGATTCTCCGTCTCCATCAGGAGAATCGCTCCATAGAAGAGTACGTCGCGGAGTTCATGAAACTGGCGCCTCTCGCGCAAATGAGCACCAGTGCTTGAAGATATTCTTCCACGGGGGATTATCAGAACCACTTCGGTCACAGATGCCCGGACCTGATCCTTTCGTGACTCTGATCCAGTATGTCGAGTGGGCTCTTTCTATGGTGGTTCATCGTTTGCTGTGGGCTTAGCGGAGGAGGTAAAAGTGCTTCACGTGGGCTTCATTCAACCTGTGCTTCTCCCGTACTCGGCCGAGCCCGCGCTCCCCGTCTGCCCAGCCGAGCCCCGCGCTCCCCGTCTGCCCAGCCGAGCCCGCGCTCCACGTCTGCCCAGCCGAGCCCGCGCTCCACGTCTGCCCAGCGAGCCCGCGCTCCACGTCTGCCCAGCCGAGCCCGCGCTCGACGCACCTGAACCTCACATCAGCCTCGACGAACCAAGTGAGCCGAGTGAATCGAGTGTGCCGAGTGAATCGAGTGAATCGAGTGAGCCGAGTGAGCCGAGTGAATCGAGGTGAGTCAAGTGCATCCTGTGAGTCTACTGAGGTCAAGTGCATCCTGTGAGTCTACTGAGTCAAGTGCATCCTGTGAGTCTACTGAGTCAAGTGCATCCTGTGAGTCTACTGAGTCAAGTGCATCCTGTGAGTCTACTGAGTCAAGTGCATCCTGTGAGTCTACTGAGTCAAGTGCATCCTGTGAGTCTACTGAGTCAAGTGCATCCTGTGAGTCTACTGAGTCAAGTGCATCCTGTGAGTCTACTGAGTCAAGTGCATCCTGTGAGGTCTACTGAGTCAAGTGCATCCTGTAATGAATCAAAGCCCAGTGAAGCGCCGTCGCAGAAGGAGGAGGAGGACTCGTTGGGCTCGCCAGGCTCCGGAGGGCGTTCCCAGACTCCTCGCCCTGCCGGCCCCGCCTCTGCGCCTCGCCCCTGCCGGCCCCCGCCTCTGCGCCTCGCCCTGCCGGCCCCGCCTCTGCGCCTCGCCCTGCCGGCCCCGCCTCTGCGCCTCGCCCTGCCGGCCCCGCCTCTGCGCCTCGCCCTGCCGGGCCCCGCCTCTGCATCTTGCCTTACCTGCGCCTCTCGGGCTTCGGGAGCCTTTTCCGGTGGCGGTTCCCAGCCTGGAGGTCTTGGATTTCCCCAAGTATTTTTTGGGGGGGGGCAGGAGGTGCCCTGTGAGGGCCATGAAGGATGCTTCGCCCTGGCCGCCGTCACGTCATGCTCCGCCCTGGCCGCCGTCACGTCTTGCTCCGCCCTGGCCGCCGTCACGTCTTGCTCCGCCCTGGCCGCCGTCACGTCATGCTCCGCCCTGGCCGCCGTCACGTCTTGCTCCGCCCTGGCCGCCGTCACGTCTTGCTCCGCCCTGGCCGCCGTCACGTCATGCTCCGCCCTGGTCTCCCACGCTCCATGGCCCAGGCCCGCCTTGCCTGTGTCCTGGTCCCGTTCCCCTGCACGGGCCTGGCCCTCCGTCCCTCCCCCAGGATCGCTTTCGCTCTGCCCCCCGCCTGGTTCGTGTTTGGAGCGTCTGGAAGCCGCTCCTTTGTGGGGGGGCTATGTCATGATTAGTGTTCCTTGTCTTGTCTATTAGTTTATCCCAGGTGTCTCTCATTTCCCTCGCCCCCTTGTTTATCCTGTTTAGCTCGTTTGTCTCTGATTATTTAAGACCTGTGTTTCTGTCCTGTCCTTGTGAGTTCTTGTTTAATGTTTAACGTTGATGTTGGTTGTTCTCGTTCCCGAGTCCCGTTATCCTGTTTTCTAGTCTGTTAATAAAACGTGTGCTGCATCTGGATCCTGCCTCTTCTCTGCTTCAGCCGCATCGGCGTTACACTGGCGCGCTTTCATGATCTCCATAAACTGGAGCGCGTCTCAAAAATGAACGGAAATTACCAGAAATTATAGAGTATTTTAAGTTGTTTCCACAGTTGATAGGAAAATACAAGCGCTCATACTCCGCACTTGGATATGCGTCAAAATCTTGAATGTGATAATCAAATAAAACCCTGTATCATTGTTGTCTAACTGTGTTCATTTTTTGGATAAAAGCGTCTTCTAAATTATGTAGCCTTGTAGCCTGATAATAATAATGATAGGCTGATTATTATTATTATTTGCGTTTATGAGTTCACTTAAGTCATTAATATGTTTATCTTAAAATAATTTATGAATGCTTTATTTTTAAGCAAAAATTATGCAAAAAATGTAGGCCTATTTTTATCCAAAACTGTAAAATATAGCCTATAAAAATAAAGCATTGATAACTTATTTTATGATGAACATATTACTGTCTTAAGTGAACTCATGTATAGTTTATAAAACTCAAATAATAATAATAATTATTATTATTATTACATTTTAGGCTTCATATTTAGAAGACGCTTTTGGTCCAAAACGTACAAAAAAGGAACAAAGCAATTCGTCAAATATCAGTCATAATACCGGGTTTAGACAATAATAATAAAGTGCTAAGATTATCACAAATAAACAAAAGATTTTGATGCACGTCATTCATATTAAATCGTATATATTCCACCCCATACCCGCTACAATTGAGAATCACTTGAAGCATGCACATGCACGCAGTTTAAGACAATTTGATGTATTCCATTTATTGTCCACAAATTATTGTCTAACCTGTATTATGACTGACATTTGACTAATTGCTGTGTTCCTTTTTTGTAAGTTGTTTTAGATAAAAGCATCTTTTAAATGTGTAGCCTAAATGTAATAAAATAATTATTAGGCTATTATTAGGCCTATTTGAGTTTATTTTTAATTGCTAAATAACCAACCTTTTACAGTTTTGGAAATGTGTTTGTATTATATTTCTTTTTTATGTGAAGTCTTTTTTGATTATTCTATTATAGCCCCCACCCCCCCCCCCCCCCCCCCCCCCCCCCCCCCCCCCCCACCCCCCCGCGTCACCCAACTCTCTGTCGTTTATTAGAACATTCAGGAAATTATCCATTTTGAAAATAAAGTTTATAAACACAATGCAATGCGTAGGCTACGTATCCCGCACCGTAACAGATGGCCTGGTTGAATCTGCCGGCACCGACTGGGGGAGGAACCACAAATCTGTGCGTATAAACCCGTGGGAACGATTGCGAAAGCTTGGGCATGGTTTGTGAATTTGTGGGTACAGATTACAGAAACTGAAGGCACGGTTTACAAATCTAAAGAGCGCGGATTAGAAACTCGTGGGTACGGTTATTAACCCGTGGGCACGATTTGTTAAACCGAGGGGAACAGTTTGAGAATTCGTGAGTGCGGTTTATAAACTGAGCGGACGGATTTTTTTCTCCCACAGGTTACTTCCGGGCTCCGTACCCAATTGATAGGCGCAGAGTCCCAGCTGCTACAATGATTTTTTTTTTTTTTTTTTTTTTGCCCCCCCTGACTCGAACGTCAAACTCCGCCTATGGTGGACAGCACATCAATTTTAAGGGAACAGCAGCACCTCAAACAGCATCTACTAGTTCAAGTCCCAGCTAAAGGTACTTTCCTACTCCTGTTCCCTTCTTGTCCAACAGTCCTTTCCATTAAAGTTGAAAAACCACAATGTCATGCGAAAAAGCGACCTCTGAAAATAATTGTATAATGTAGTCTTGAAAGAGATTACAGCAAGACAATGAAGAGATCTCCCATGTTTCTCGTTTCTCAATTTGGACTCCTTTCTCTCAGACAGTTCTCATGTCTCAGGTGTGTATACTTTTAGTATTTTAGGAGAAACAGCTGAAACTTTGTTGATACTAAAATGAGGGATATATGAGAATCACAACCAAGTCTCATGAGCTTAGGAAAAGCAACCACTGAGCAATACATGTGTTTTTAACAATAAATAAGTGTGTGATGTTGCTGAGATCTCTTCTAAATTTTAGAGAAAAATGTGAGCAATCCAGATTCTCTAGCTAAGGAGAAAAAT
>JARPMJ010005774.1:0-59248 GCA_033366665.1 Phoxinus dragarum
TTAACTACTCCCCAACACTGATACTCAGCATCCATTGCAGTGAGAATTTCACCTAAAAATAATACATATAAGAAACACTTATAAAAATGTATGCTAAAATACAACAGGCAAAATGTATTAAGTAATTTAAAGATTTTGGAACGTGCATTACCTAAGACAGTCAGTCTCGTAGAGTCTGAAAGTGTAGAACTTTTTTTCACATCAGCTGCTGTTGCTGACATCTACAAGAAACAAAATTAAAGGAAACAATTGTAAATGTAATTAAATGCAGTATGAGAACAAAATATACCCCACAACAAAATCTGGCAAATCAGTGTTGTGTCTATTTGGTTAAATCTGCCACCTTTACCAGACTTCTGATAACCTGTATAGTCCCTCTAAATAGATGAGACTTAAAAGCTGCAAATTTTGTAAATGCACAGGGACAGTCAGGCCTACGCCACAGGTAAAACACCAGTTTGGAACATTACTGTGACCTTTCATATGCTGCATGCTTAGTAAAACCTACAATGGTATTGCTTTTCATGTTGACAATTTACAGTAATACATTTCTCATTTAGATTTAGGTTCAAGTTATATTAAGAAAACGATAATGGGAACTTTGAACAGAAAATAAAATGAACTTTCAAATCTTTTGCCAGTCATTTTGAATTTAGTTATGACGCAGGGATTTGTTAAACACTGTTTCAAAATTGGTGAAATAAATGAGAAAATGGCAGCATCCAACAAAGATTGCAACGATGTTAATATCATGTATAGCCTGGCTATTCTATTGTTTTTCGTCAAGAAAGCTAACTGCACGTGCGTATAGTTTTGTCTCACCAACACTTCAGTGGATTTGTCTTGTCTGCCAAACTGCAAACTGCTCTAAAAATACTCTTGTGAGCAAATGCGAATAAAAGTGTAACAAACTGCCCCAGCCGGCACATGACCGACCTTCAACGTTGAAATATGGTTGAAATTATGTCAGTTGTTGTTTCAACGTTGAAACAACGTTGATATAACGTTTAATGCTAAATGATTGAAAACCAATTGGTACATGACCAACCTTCAACGTTGAAATAAGTTTGAAATAATGACAGTTCTTGTTTCAACGTTGAAACAACGTTGATATAACGTTTAATGCTAAATGGTTGAAAACCTACCGGTACATGACCAACATTCAACGTTGAAATATGGTTGAAATAATGACAGTTGTTGTTTCAATTTTGAAACTACGTTGAAATGCTAAATGGTTGAAAAAGGGAAGTAAAAACACTTATAAATCAAATTTTTTTAAACTGATTTTTTTTTTACAAGATCTATATACATTTATATGTTAAATCAATTAATGTATGTACAGAATAAATTATTTCTGCCTTTTAAATTATTATTAAGATCATTATTATTATTAAGATCATTATTATTATTTTTACATTTTTATCATGAACCTTAAATATTATCAACAGCATTGCGCTGCTTTACCACACTGAAACTATTGTTATTGGTTATTTAACCTTATTTGCTTTGTTCATGATTGGTTAATCTGTCTGTCATTCATGAAACTGGCCAATGAAACTGCGCGCGCCATTTTAAGTTTGAAAATATGACCGTTACCCTGACCGTCTTTCTGATCGATGTCATTTGAAGCGAGACTGGCCAACGGAAGAGCGGGATCAAAAAGGTAAGTCTGATTTCACAAATATACGCAAGGTCATGAGTTAAACGCATTATGTCAGTGCTTGGAGAATTGTAAATGCAGTATTTTGAATGAATTTACTATCTCGATATTCAGGGAAGGCTTTTCCACATTTGTGTCGCGGAGGCCTAACGTAACGTTACGTTTACAGATGTCGATTGAGGCCTAACGTTACTCTTGCCGCTTCAGTGTCGTTTTGTGCTTTTGCGGTTGCTACGTCGATTTTGAGAGAGAAGACATTATACGTGTGCACACAGATAAAACAAATTCAGGAAACAAAGTGTAACTTTACATAAGCTAATTTTTCCGTTTAACAGTCGTCGTCATCACTGTCCATTCACGGTAATATCGCGAGATTGGAAGCGAGACTGGCCAAGGGAAAGAGCATGAAAGAGATGGGCGATATGGAAAACAATATCCAATCGAGGTTTTTATTTTATTTTTTAAATATGATTCACAATATTATCACGATTCTTTTCATGTTAGTTTTACTGTTTTGCAAGTTGTCTGAGCAAATAATAGTTTAATTAGACTAATGTTGGGCGATATGCTTTCATAACATCCTATCGTCAGAATTATATCGTCTTTAACAACTATAGAGACATCAGAGGCAGTGGTAATTTCCAGAAAATAACCTATTCATTGCAAATAACTGAACCTACACTGATAAAAATACTAATTTTACAAGAAAATTACAATTGGCATTTAGAGGCTTCTGCATCTGACCTCTTCATATATATATATATATATATATATATATATATATATATATATATATATATATGTGTGTGTGTGTGTGTGTTTCCCACAGGATTTTGTGATACTTGTGGTGGCATGTGACATCACAGAACCATTTACATATTTATGATGACAATTGTATTCTGTTGTGATACATAAAACAAGTATAAATAGTAAACACGACCCATTAATATAGGCTACATTGTGTTAACCAGGAATCACTCTTAATATACTCAAATCCTGATTTATAGGCTATAACCGTGGCATTGTCTGATAAAATAAATATACATCTAACTCACACTAAAAACTTAATTTAAGAACAAAGATACACATACACAACTTAATAGGCCTATACAAAACAAAACAAAAACAGTTCTTTATTTTTTCAGCTACAGGTGTATTTAACAGCATTGAAGAAAGTAATTAAATGAACAAATATGAAAATAAAACACAACATCGACTTCACTGTATAAATTTTACATTGATTCTTATTAAAGCGGCTATTAAAGTTCTCAGTCAAGAGTGAGTGAGATGCTCTTTGTATTTTGTTGTTTTATTTACAGGGATAGTTCTCCCAAAAATTTTAATTCTCTCAAGCCGCTTTAAACCCGAATAAGTCTCCCTACACATTGCTTTCCGACCAGTCATTGCGTGCCGTCACACACACACATTCACTCGCACGCACAGACGCACACACACACACTCACTGTCCCTCGCTCACTCTCACTGGCGCACACACACACTCACTGTTGCACTCACTCATGTCTCGCCTCGCTCACATATTCAACCCGTCGTGGAGGACCGTTAAAGAATTAAACATGCTATAGTCTTTCTGTCGTGAAGCATCGCAGACGCGACGTAGATGTCGCCCACTATGACACACTATACGAGATGAAACGATCGAATCTTGCGTCCCGACGCCCGTTGTCGTTATTACGAATCTCCACGACACCCATACGTCAAACGGATCGTGCCAAAATCGTGTATTCTGAACCAGGCAGGTAATAAACGTTTGACCTATCACGCAATGAACCTATTATAGCACTAAGACATGGGAACAGTATAGTTAACAATCACATTTATCGCAAGTCATATCGTCATCGCAATATTAAACAATGTTATCGCACATCGCAGCTTTTCCTCATATCGTGCAGCCCTAATTTCTAACATTTATGTGTTTACAATTCTCAAAATTTACTTTACACAGACTTTAACAAAACTAGAAGTAATTAAATTTTAATCGACCGTTTTTTACCGTCCCATTCCCACTGTGGTAAAGTTTAATCAGCAGGGCTCGCAAAATCGCCCGCCCGACGTCCCGGGGCTATTGTGTTTTCCAGTCGGGCTACCAAAATGCATAACCGGCCTGCCCGACGGGCTATCTGAAATAGTGTTCGCTTCAGTCTTGTTATAATCAGATTCAGCGCGTTCTTCGTCTTCAATCCGCAGTGGCGCCCGAACAGAGCGCACGTCAGAAACAAAGGACAGGGTGTGTGTGTGTGTGTGTGTGTGTGTATGTATCTGAGCCTCATTGGTCTGTCACTGCTCGTCAATGTCAGAATATTAGAGATTACCAATCAAATCAAAGTAGGCGGGATTTATATTCACAGAAGCTACTGAGCGCGAATTTGAGCAGAGCGACTCGACACTTCAGTTTTTTCTTCAGTTTTTTTTTAGGTCATAAATGTTAAACAAATGACAAATTATCAGGCAAACGAATTTACTTGTCTAATTTCGCCCTTTTGAACTGAAAATAGGCCTTTGTAACGTGACTCGTGGAATGTAATTCGTTTACTGTCATTGTGAGGGAACGAGAAACAAAGCCGTTTTCATCATGTTAGGCACAATATTAATAACGAATGTGTACATGTTGAGAATTAATATAGTACAATTTGTAGCCTTCAGTAAATTAAAAAAGTTCAGCTTTAGGAGGGGAAGAGACAGGGCAAGATGAGGAGACTGAGAGAAAAAGAAAGAGTGATGGATAAGAAGTGAGAGCAGGTATTGACAAATACTGCCCGCTGACATGGTTTTAAAGCTATTTCTTATCCTTTTTTTGGCCTTCAAACGTCTTGAAATGCACACATCAGAGAAATAAAAAATTTGAACCCCCTAACAACCTTACATTTAGGACCTATTTGATTATAAAGCCCTGTCTACGGCCCTGTATTAAGATCAATAATGAATGTGTACATATTGTGAATAAATTTAATAAACTTAGTTAGGCTACCTAGCTTTCAAATGAACGTGTCTGAGAAAATTATTCATAAATCAACCTATCAGCTGACCCCAAGTTTACTTTCGTCATTGACAGACAAAAATGAAAAGCCTATCAGTCAAAGCTCAGCTTTAGGACGGGAAGAGCCAGAGCAAGAGAAAAACAAAGAGAAAAAGAGTGATGCTGATGAGGAGAGAAAATAATCAGCTGTGTGACATGGTTTTAAAGCTATTGTTGTCCAATTTTTTTGGCATTCAAAACGTCTTAAAATGCACATGTAGATCAGAGAAATCAAAATGTTCTCGGGCCCCCGAGAAAATTATTGCAGATTGGCCCCCGAACACCCCGAACTAGTCTACCTCACATTTGGGACCTCAGTGATGATAAAACCCTGCCATCTGCATGTTAATGAAACTAGTTAATTGTGAGCGTTAGACCCTAACCCAAAGTGTTACCTTTTTTTATTTTTTTTATCATACCCTCATTGGGGGCTGAGCCACAGACAGATTCATGTTCCACACTGGTCACACACATTTCACTTCAGAGAACCAGATGTATATTTGTATTGATGATTCTAATTTGATTATTTTATATCCAATTGTTGATATTTGTGTTTTGAAAAAGTTTTTGATTTATGTTTTGACTCCTAGCCAATTTTCTACATTAAAAATGTTCTTTTTATATGGGCTAGTAAACTTAATTTCGGGCTACCAAAATCTGAAGAGTGCCTGCCCGAAGGGCTACCAGTGATTTAGAAATTTTGTGAGCCCTGATCAGCCCAAAATATTATAGGCCTATATATTTTTAGACAATTATCGAAATAGTTTTATATGTGTCCTGTACTTTCTAGTTATGACATTTGAAATTCATACTTTTATTTTATTTTATAGATGGCGTACCATAAAAAATGGAGACGGCAAAATGCAGAATTGCTTGCAATGGCGCTTTCTAGTAGTGACTCGGAGGATCATTCTTTTGTTTCTGCCCAGGCTGGTGTTTGTGCAACCATCAATTCTGAGAACCTTCTGAGAGAAGATTGTGCAGGAAGTACTGCTGACAGTAATCTTGAAAATCTTGATCTGGATGACCAGCAGTACAGTAGTGAAAGTGATGACACTGAAACAGGCTCCTCTTCAGATGAAATCAGTGACTTAAGGAGTGATTTGGCGAAATGGGCGGTTCGGAACAAAACCACACGGACATCTGTAGATGAGCTCCTTTCTGTGTTGAGAAAACACGGACACCGGCTGCCTAAGGATGCCAGAACACTTTTGGGGACGCCTCGCCATGTAGATACACAGAATTTGTGTGGTGGTCAATATATGTATTTCGGTCTTGAGTCTGGGCTTCTGAAAATATGTTCACAGTACCCAGAGAAAATCATGTCGAGAGAAAATCATGTCCTTCTCAATTTTAACATTGATGGTTTGCCGTTGTTCAAATCATCTAATGTCCAGATTTGGCCAATTCTGTGTAGTGTGAAGAGGTTTCAGCCATTTGTTGTTGCCGTGTTTTGTGGAAATGGAAAACCCAATTCCGTGAGGGATTTCATGTCGGAATTTCTTGAAGAGCTCACTAGGATTCAGCATGATGGAATTTCATTCAAAGGTGAAACCTTAAATGTCAAGGTCAATGCTTTCATCTGTGATGCTCCAGCGAGAGCTTTTTTTAAAGTGCATAAAGGGCCACAATGCGTACAATAGTTGTGAGCGATGCACTATTAAAGGAAATTACGTGAGCCACAGGTTTGTCTACAATAACCAACCACAAGAGAAGATTTTGTCGAGAACAGAAGAAGAATTCAGTAGTTTGTCCTACCCTTTCCACCAAAATGGACTCTCACCCCTTGTAGATGCAGGCTTGTCATGCATACAATCTTTTGTCTTGGATTACATGCATCTGGTCTGTCTAGGGGTGGTAAGACGCTTACTTGTCTTCTTGAAACAGGGTCCCAGAGAGTGCAAAATTTCGCAGAGGCAAATTCGAGAGATTTCATCCAAGCTCGAGTCTCTCAACGGAAAACTCCCAAGGGAATTTGCCAGACAGCCACGTTCTCTTGCTTCTCTTGAAAGGTGGAAAGCAACCGAATTCCGGCAATTCTTACTCTATACTGGACCTGTTGTTCTCCGTGATGTGTTGCCTGACAGCTTCTACCACCACTTTCTAACACTGACCGTTGCCATGTCCATACTGTTGGACGCTGATGATGACACGAGGAAGGCATATACATCCTATGCTGAAGAGCTGCTGATGCACTTTTATAAAACATCTACTAAACTCTACAGCCCTGTCTTTCCGTCGTACAATGTGCATTCTCTTATCCACTTGGCAGAAGACGTTAGACATTTTGGAACGTCTTTAAACGAGATCTGTGCTTTTCCATTCGAAAACCATCTGCACAAACTAAAGAAGAGTGTCAGGAATGCAACAAATCCAATTTCACAGCTTTACAAGAGAATCACTGAGATGGATAATGCCAAAGTTCACACTATACCAGCACCCCACCGGGCATCTGTGTCTACAAAAACGAAGGACTCCTGTTTTATGGTTAAAGATGGCTTTGCATTTGTCAAGGAAAAGAGATCTGATCAAGTGTGTGTGTGTGACTTGTTCCACCTTGACAGTTTAGAGAGTTTCTTTGACAGTCCATGTGATTCCAAGCTCATAAACATAGCCCGTCTAAAGGATGAAAGAAGACCGGGGAAAAGAAAGCTCATTGAGCAGAAGGAACTGAATAAGAAAGTGGTTTGTCTTCCCTATCGGAATGGATTCGTTCTTATACCGATGCTTCATGGCAGTGAAAGACACTAAGAGCTGGGGACCACAAATCTGTGACATGGTAATTGTTTTTTTCCAAACAAATTTTCTGCTTTAAGGGTTGCATCTATATTGGTGTGCAGGGGTCCCCAACCAGTGGATCATGACCCAATACCAGGCTGCAACCATGAAAAAGGTTTAGGCTATGTGTGATGCCATTGGATTATTTGTGCGGTTCCCCTTTAAGAGCCAATGTCAAGATTGACATAGGGCATATTTTTAGAAAACATCAGTTTTGTACTTTCAGGTAGGGCTGGGAAATATATCGCATGACATTGTTTTGCGCATCTCGTCAGTAAAGCCGGTTCCTTGATTAGTAGTAAATCGCCATCACCTGCTTTCAGATGGAGCGGCATTTACTACACAGAGCCGTAGTTCACTGACAAGCTGAGCCATATCGCATTATCACGGACGTATTGCCTGCGATAATGCGATATGGCTCAGCTTGTCAGTGAACTACAATGTCATGTGATATATTGCCCAGCCCTACTTTCAGGTTCATTCATTAAAGCTGCAGTCCGGCACTTTTTTGTGTTTAAAAATATCAAAAAATACATTTTTGATAAAAAACTTAACCAGCCAGTGTTCAAAACTATCTGCTTGCCTGGCCTCGATTCAAAACGGTAAGCTTGTAATAATGATTTTAATTCCAGTGGTACTGGTGGATTTCCGCGGGAATTTCGAGCATGTCTTTGCGTCATTACGTCACTTCTGTACACATAGAGAATGAGTCCCGGCTAGTCGGCTATATAGCGTGTGTGGATGATGGTGGAGATTTAGCTTAGCACTTGGTATGGCGGATCCCGAAAGTTTAAAGCGACAATCACCAGGGACAACTGGAGATTCACCAGTTGTAAAACCCAAAGACTTCGGACTTCAGAGTGGCTACAGAAAAAAAGAGACTGCAACCGAGCCCAAGCTAAAACAAGGATAAACATCGACAGGGCTTTTGAAAGGTGGCGTGAACTCCGTGTTTTGAAGGGGTTCGAAATGTATGTGAATAAAATTTGATTATATTACAGTTTTAAATAAGCATTTGATTACACATACGTGTGTGTGTTTTATTTCAAAGAGAAACAGTTATAAGGGACATTAATTTGTTGGTATGACAATTAGAATTTATACTGCACAGAAATTAAAACTGAACTACAGGTAACGTTAGCCCTAATACACATTAAATGTAGTCACGCAATAATGATGTAGTTAACATTAATAATTTGAGAACAAAATATATTTTTCACGTTTTGACGTGATATAAGCAATCGTTAGATTTAATCAGCATGATATAGCCTAGCCAACTGCAATGCTTCCCCCCACCCCCCGAATTTGGTCAGAACAAAAGTGAATGTTACTTACTGCTCAGATGACATTTACCGATGAAAATTCTAATGTTGGTTATACACTTTCAAAAAGTATACTCTGACATTGCTGATGACAGTACAGTATCCACAGCGACGCGGCAGCGACATGTTCTCCTCAATACATTGTGTTCATCCGCGCTGTTTCATGCCGATTTACTACCCACGCACAGTTAATAATTCCGCGAATAACTGCAATTGCAGATTTCGAACAGAGATGGCGACAAAGAGGAAAAACGACGGACTGCAGCTTTAATAACATGAGTGTGAGAAAAAAAAAACATTGCTTGAAAGTTGCTTAGTGGAGGAGCAGATATTTTCAATAGGGATGTAATTTGACAGTGTTATGTAATTTATGTAAAATAAGTTATAGTTTTAATCGCAATCGCCTGCCCCCATGCCCCACCAGCCTATTGGCCCTTTTCCACTGCGTGGTACAACTCTGCTCAGCACGTCTCGGTTTGTGTTTCCACTGACACTGTTAAAAATAGGTGCGTTTGTTCAAACAAAAGTTGTTCGTTGTCCTTCGATGGCTGTGCTGATTTAAATCTAGCGAGTCTGGTGTTTTGTGTCGCAAGTTCAATAGTGACAAGTCTCTTCGGCCAATCAGTGATGAGCAAAGTTTACACGCCACATTTTGGTAACACCAGGGCTCCAGACTAACTTTTTTCACTAGGTGTCGAAAGTGAAAAAACAATGGCCCCCAACTGAAAATTTTAAGGAGCACACACCGTAAATCAACATACTAACCAAATATTCATATTTCTACTAATTTCCAGTGTATTACTAATAAATACTTTTTATAATAGATGCAGAAATTACAATGCCTTTGCGCTCTGATTTAACATTAGCCTCTTGTCTTCTAAAAGCAACCGGCAGTTGATTTATTAACATGTCACCGCATACTCTATGCTTGAGGCTAAGATTGTGTTTAACTAGCGTATTGCGTTTAAACTGTGAACTGTGACTTTTTTTTTTTATAAACATTGTGAAACTGTGTCCTGTTCTAATTAATCATGCTGTTATCCCGGATTGTTTTTGTGTTGTACAGTAGAAGACCAGAACAATGTGGGCCAGAGCTGTTTGGAGGGAAGGTAATGCTGAAATGGAGGACGTTATACCATCCTGTTGGATGAAGAATGGTTTTGTGTTATGGCCTGAGCAAGGAGAAAAAAAAGCCATCAAAACCTTAAAACAACCTGAAGATGGATGGATGACATTTCCTCTCTTAAAAGTTAAATTTCAGTCAGGTATGTAATCTTGTGTGTCAATGCCTGGTGAATGTGCAATGGCGCTTTAAAAAAATGAGTGCCGTTAATATGATTTTGCGTTAACGCGTTAACTTTGACAGCACTAGTCCACACATAAACTATTAGCTTTACTTTATCAGCTCCCACGGTTCTGACACATGAGCGCGACAGCAAACAACTTTGAGACTCTTTGGTGGCTTTTTTTCCCGTTATGGCTAAATACCTTGGCTATCGTTCAGTTGGAAGATGTTGCCCATACGTCCCCGCGAGCGCGAGTTCTGACTTTCCTGGCGCAGTATCGCCTCTCTTGACAGAGAAACAGCGCTTTCGGTTGGCTATAAAGACTCTTCAATAAATAATTTGGAAAATACGGGGCTGTATATAGAATACAGAATATACATAAACGGAATATATAGATACATGTTAACTGAGAGAACGAGCAGAGAGAGCCCTGGCCGCGTGCACACTCAATTCACTCTTGCTCTCTCTCCCTCATATTAATCAAAATCAATTGACAATGGTAAAAGGTCGGAAGACTGAAGTCTCACTTCAGGTAGGTTATTTTCAGGTTATTTATATTATAATGTGTGGAAAAAATCATTTAGTTTAGACTGGAGTGAGTTGAAACCAGAAAAAAAAGCGCAAAGCAAGTAGGGGTGGGAATCTTTTACCATCTCACGATTCAATTCGATTCCGATTCTTGAGGCCACGATTCGATTCAAAATCGATTTTCGATTCAAAAAGATTTTCGATTCAAAACGATTCGATTCGATTATCATGTAGAACACAACCGGTGAAGACAAAAAAACATCTATATTTCTCAGTCAGACACAGTAACTTAAAGAATAACAAGTTATGAAAATAAAGTGCTTCTTTCAAAATGAATAATAGTCCTACCCCTAAGCTACCTGGTGATGAAGCAGCGATAGGCCAAGTTTTTTTTTTTTTTTTTTGCCCTCTCGGAGTTGGCAGGGAGTTTCGTGAAGCACTGCAGTGTGCGTTGGTCTGCAGCTAGTGGCTGACTGTACATTCACACCGCCGCCGACTTGAGCTGCAAAAAAGCTATAGCCGCCCTGTCAGGGACGCTTGTCAAAAAGTACGGGGAATCTTGTTGACGCTTTGGCCGCTCTGACGTAGCAGCATTCACAATGAAATGTAAACAGAAAAAACAAGCAATGCATTCGGCAGTTTAGGATATCGCACAAGATTTGTCAACACAGAAAACGTTTCATCACTGGAGAGTTTTTTTCCCGACACCATCGTATTAATTGATTTTGATTAATATGCGCGGCCGGAGAGAGAGAGAGAGCAGACAGCGCTTGGGTGAGTGCGCGCGCGCGGCCGGGGCTCTCTCTCTCTGCTCGTTCTTATGCCCTGTCAAGCGCGCCCTGTTAAACTGACAGGACTTAAAACACATGCAAATGGTAGGAACGAAAGATCTCCCTCTCATCCATTTGCTTCCTTTTCGTTTTAGTGATTTGCCGCTCACGTCCCGTATAGGCTAGTTACAAAAATGGAGGCGAACAGCCAGCTGATTTTATTTATTTATTAAATCGATTCTTGGACATTTCAGATCGATTCTGAATCGTTGCAAATGAGAATCTAGATTCTTCTGTGAATCGATTTTTTTGGCACACCCCTAAAAGCAAGTTATTGTTATCTAGCAGACCAATTTTGACCCAGGAAAAACCCTGAACACTATGGGGAAATGGAAGTTTTCAGACTACTTTACTAGACTACAGATTACTTTACTTTTCACTCTACGCCGCTACAGTTGCAATTTGAATTCGTGCTGGTATTAATCAAAATTGTGAAGGTATTAAATTCAACTTAAGAATTTCTGAATATACCCTGTAATGGATTTCAGATAACCGAAAGGATTGTGACAACTATGATTTTACAACCTCTGCTGAACTGAGTTGCCCAGAGGAAGAGAAGACTTCTGAGAAGAGGCAGGCAAAAAAAAAAGAGTTATTCTGACTATGAAATGGGTAGGTAGTTTATCATTAGCCTTTATTGTGTTGTCATGTTGAAGTAGCTAGGCAGCATTATCATTTTATCAAAACTTTGCGGCCGTTCACATATGTCTCTTGTGCGCTCAAGTTTATTTCAAATGTAGATGCGCTCATTTTTTTTATTTGAATTGCATTATTATTGCAGGTGATTTCCCTGATGGTGAGGTAAATGAATGTGAAGCAGTGGCAGTTGCTAACCCCCAAGCTTATCAGCAAACAAGTATGTAACAATGTTTATTTATTTTTTTGTAAAGGAGATCACTTCTAGAACTAAACAACTAATAAAATTTTAGCCGACCAAGCATTATATTTAAAGGGATAGTTCGCTTTAAAATTAAAATTCTGTCATCATTTACTCACCCTCAAGTTGTTTCAAACCTGTATTAATTTATTTCTTCTGCTGAACACAAAGAAAGATATTTTGAAGAATGTCGGTAACTAAACAGTAGTCTGTACCCATTGACTTCCATAGTATTTTTTTTTCCTACTATGGAAGTCAATGGGTACAGACTACTGTTTGGTTACTGACATTCTTCAAAATATCTTTCTTTGTGTTCAGCAGAAGAAATAAATTAATACAGGTTTGAAACAACTTGAGGGTGAGTAAATGATGACAGAATTTTAATTTTAAAGTGAACTATCCCTTTAATGTTTAGTCAACTGTTAAGGGGCAGCCTTAAAAAGAATTCTCAAAAACAGTCCTAAACTTAAGAAATCTTGGCCAAGGCATTATTTTTCCTCCATTATTAATACGTTTTAATAATGTCTGTCTCCCCCCAGCAGCAGATGATCTTCCTCCTCTTCCCCCTGTGCCTAAAAAGGTTCAGAAGAATGTAAATTCTGTTTGGGGTACGTTAAACAATTTTCTTGCAGAGCTTGAATTAAATTCTTGTATTAATGTTTTTGTTAAATTTGCCTGCTTTATTTGCCAACTCTTTTGCTTATTGTCAAAGTGTAGTGTGTTTTGTTGTTGTTGTTTTTTTGTACCCCGTTCTAAGATTTAAAATTGGGTATATTTTGTTTTTTGGGATTTGCCAGGACACTTAGAACATTAAGGTTAGGCTGGGAGATATATCGATAATATTGCAATGATTTTGGCGACGATGTACAATTAAAAAATATCGTGAATATTTCAAATTCAAGCATGCATTCCCAAAAGAATGCACCAAGCAGTAAGTGATCACTTGGTCTAGATTTTTTTTTTTTATGCTTAGATTTGATCTATATTTTATTTACTTTATTTACTGTAACAATAGCTGTTCTACTTAATTATTATTTACTTTTTTATGGGGCAAAATACTTATTTATTTCTCATAATTAAAAAGGAAACGCAAACATAGAGATATGTATTGAATTGGCGTAAACATTTTGGAAATATCAAGATATAATTTTCTTTTTATATATATATATATATATATATATATATATATATATATATATATATATATATACCAGCCCTAGTTTGTAGTATTTGTTTATAATTGTCATCTCTTCTTTTTTTATAAGTAGAAAATGGGGGTACTGCTGCCATCCATCCAAGCCAAAGCAGTCCTTCTAGACCATTCGCATACAGCCTTAAGAATACCTCTGAATTCCTTTCACACGATAGAATGAGCCCCAGCATGTCCCTCTCACACGGCAGAAGAAGCCCCAACAAGACTCTCTCACACGACAGAGGAAGCCCCAGCAAGAAGTCCTTCTCACACGGCAGAAGAAGCCCCAACAAAAAGTCCCTCTCACACGGCAGAAGAAGCCCCAACAAGACTCTCTCACACGACAGAGGAAGCTCCAGCAAGAAGTCCTTCTCACACGGCAGAAGAAGCCCCAGTTGGTCATCCTCACACAGCAAGCAGCAAAGCCCCAGCCGGTCCCTCTCATCACATGGCAAGGGAATCCCCAGCCCCTCCCCATCATTCATTAAGAGAAGAAGCCCCAATAAGTCTCTCTCAACACATGGCAGAAGAAGCCTTAGCCAGTCTTTCTCACATGGTGGAAGAAGCCCCAGTAAGTCCCTCTCACATGGAAAGCAGAGGAGAAGCCACAGCAAATCACTCTCACACAGCTGTATCTGGAGTCCATCTGAGGTCATGTCAGGTAGACAGTTGAGTTCCTCAGACAGTGGGTCATGCAGCATGTCAGCATCTCGTAATGAATTCCGAAAGGACAGTAAAAGGTAAGCCTATGACTAGGAACATTGTTTACAGCCTGCATGAAATTTTTAATTATTGATTCATACCATAGGTGTTTGTTGAAGTTTTTCTGTGTTGTGTGAATTCGCCTTAAGACACTTATACATTCTAATTTGTGCTGTAATTAAAAGCCTTAAATAGGCATCAAATAGAGCATGAACACAAGCGTGGGAGCATTGTGTGAAGGATCTGATATTAACATAAGCAGTACATAGGTTGTGGCTACACTACACGTGTGGCCAAAAATATTAAATTGTTATATTGATGTTCCCCTGATAATTGACAGGAGAAAAAGGGGTTTACAGAGAAGCCACAGCCAGCATCTGAGTAGACGCCCTCATAAGTCCAGCAAGAGAGTGAGGTCCATGAGGACAGGGAGAGATCAGAGCCTGCTAACTCCAGTATTTTCCAAAATGCCTCAACACCAAAATTAAAGACGTCAAACTTTTCTCTGTCAGAGAAAAGTAAGTAGTATTGAATACCGAAACTGCATTGCCTTTTTTTCCCAGACTTCAGCCTTGTGGTTCTCTGCTTATCTATCCGTATCTAAAACGGATAGCAAAACTCATGGTTCGGATCATTATATGTTAAAGTAATTAGGTCTAAACATAATATAACATAATTGTGTTTATTCTACAGATTTGAATCTGTGGCGAAAGAAGTAGCTCGCACAGAAAGAGGGCTTTTAAAGATACACAATTATGCCGTCAAACTGTTGTATAAGATATATCTTTTAATGTGCTACATTATATATTTTTAATAAGTGCTGGGGGGTGTGGATTGTGGACGTGGTCAGATGTTCTTTTTTGTCTCTAGCTGATCACATGCCTGAGGGATCTAAAAGAATGAAGCATGTCAGATTTCTTAACTTTTTAAATTTAACAGACATGCTTGACTGCAGAGAGCTGCACTGGTCCGATTTTGTAAATCCGCACCCGCCCGTACCCGCAGTGCTTAAAACCGCATCCGACCCGTTTTCCGACAGCAGCACCAATTAAAATCCGCAACCCGACCCGACCCGCTTAAAATAGAACCGAGACCCGACCCGCACCCGAAATAAAATCAGTTTAGCCAATCACATTATAGACACACTTTTTTCAAATTTGTAGCCTATTGCCTTTGGCGGCTTGCCTTAACACAAGGACAACAGCCGAAGCCGTCAAAAAGCCGATAGCCTGTAGCCTGCATGGCAAACACGTTACCACAAAACAATTCAATTTCGTCTAGCACATCTGCTTCACAATTTTATATATATTTATATATTATTTCATCAATGTTGATTATATGAGAAGTGAAAAGCATAGTAGCCTAAGATCATACGTTGTGCAATATGTCGGGAGACAGAGGCAGACATTATTGACCACTTCATTACATGTAGCTATAAAGCCTTTCTTTAAATTGAATTTCGTTTTGTATTAATTTTATCTTAATTTTAAATGATGTTTTATAACCAAGTGTCTGAATTTAATAAATAAAAAGTAATAGCAGACATCAGGACACGGAGCGGAGGCAATGCGCATGAACTGGAAATTAACGAAACTCAGCGTATAAGCGTATAAGCTCACAGACCTGAGAAACATATAGAAAGCTTGAAATGTGTAGCCTACTTTTAAACAAAACAATTCAAAACGAAAGAAAACAGCTCTGTCTCTGTCACAGCCACGACCAAGTGATCTGAGGGCGCGCGCGCTTCCTTCTGTGTGACGTGTACGCAGACTGGTGCATAGAAATGTATACACTAGATTTCGCATTAAAGACATTCGTTCCAATGAACTGCCGTAGCCGAGGCAACATCTAGTGTATACATTTAGGGTATCCGAACCCGTGCAGGACTCTGCTTGACTGTATGAGAATACAAGATGGACATTTTGACCCGCGGCTGTACAGACATGGATAACAGCCATGCCAATCCGTGAAACCTGATCCATATGGATCATGGATACGCAGACTGGTGCATAGAAATGTATACACTAGATTTCGCATTAAAGACATTCGTTCCAATGAACTGCCGTAGCCGAGGCAACATCTAGTGTATACATCTATGCACCAGTCTGCGCACACGTCACACACCAGGAAGCGCGCGCGCCCTCAGATCACTTGGACCTTTCACAAGGCGCCGCATCTCACTGTGCGCGCTTGCCACTTCACTACTGTCAGTCTGTGTAAACGATGAATTTCGAACTTGTCCTGGAGGATAGTTTTGTAGATGTGTTCCTAAAAATATGCATTTATTTTTACATTTGCACGTGACTGTTTTGAACCCGTGTTTAGACCCGCGTTTCCCCCGTGTCCGACCCGACCCGTATCCGACACAGTTGGATATTTTTCACCCGTTTGAGCAAAATTTGCGGGTCACCCATCGGGTACCCGCGGGCAGTGATGGGCAGTAACGTGTTAGAAGTAACGCGTTACTGTAATCCCATTACTTTTTTCAAGTAACGAGTAAAGTAAGGGATTACAATTGCAAAAACAGTAATTAGATTACTGTTACTTCCCCGTAAGGAGGCAGCGTTACTGCGTTACTGTGATGTTGTTTCGTTAGACTGTCTCGTGAGTCGTGGCTTAATTTGAGCCGGAACACGCCCGACGTTGGATACGGAACCTTTTTATTGGATCCGGCACCTCCTATGTCACTATGGAAAATTAATCGCCTAAATAAAATAAAAAAATACTATTTGTGTAGCCTAGTGTTCAATGTTGTTATCGATAGAGCTGCGCGAATGGGGTAGGCCTATTATTTATTTAATCCGCAACCGCATCACAAAACTCATCATCCGTAAATGCTGATGCGAGCCTAGTCTGTTCTAGAAAGGATGCAGCAAAGATATTGAATGCTAATGTATCATGAGACATCGGCCTACGCTGAGTTTCATTCATTTATGAGGTGCACGCTCTAGTTAACAGTGAAAGTGAACGCGGCGCGCCGGCTCCTCCATGTCACGGTTATTTTCTGCTATATTTGCCTTGTATTTGTTAAATACATGCAAATGGTTGATGAAACATTTATTAAAATAAGATACAAAAATAATTGAATTTATACAAAACGAAATTCACTTTTAAAGAAAGGCTTTTAACAATGCAATGCAAGTGAACGCGGCGCGCTACCTCCTCAATGCACGGTTATTATATTGTCTGCTATATTTGCTTTTTATTTATTAAAAACATGCAATTGGTTGATGCAATATTTATTAAAATTAAGATACAATTTATACAAAACGAAATTCACTTTAAAGAAAAGCTTTCTACAAAGGAAAACTCAATGAAATGGTAAAAACATGTCTGACGATTTACAAAAACAAAACGAATCTGCTCTTTAATGTTAAAAGACGTAACTGTTAATAATTTGGAATACAGTCATGAGAGACTTTCATTTTAATTAGTTTATTGCTGTATTTTATTTGAATCTAATCGAATAGAGGATTTCACAAAAAAATATTTGCATTTTATATGCTGGAATATGCAGAAATATAAGTTAACAGAAGAAGGACTTTGTGTATTTCGTTAAAATATGGTGGACTCTGCAGAAATTGGTTAAATGTTCAACATTTTTCTTCAAGTCTGAGACTGTTGCATTTAATAAAATTTTTGGTTGATGCAATGTGCATAAAGTTAAAATATTGAAACTAATTAAACAAGTTTTAAAAACGAGAATGTTTAATTTGATTCAATTTTAGATGATGGAATATGCAGAAAGAATAGAATTAGGCTGAAAGGTCTGCTTTTATAGCATTTTCAGGTCGTGCATCATGTTTTTGAAGTAAAGTAACTAGTAAAGTAACTAATTACTTTTGAAAATAAGTAATCAGTAAAGTAACTGGATTACTTTCTTGGAGAAGTAATCAGTAACTAATTACTATTTCCAAGTAACTTGACCAACACTGTCCGCGGGTATCCGAACCCGTGCAGGACTCTGCTTGACTGTATGAGAATACAAGATGGACATTTTGACCCGCGGCTGTACAAACATGGATAACAGCCATGCCAATCCGTGAAACCTGATCCATATGGATCATGGACCAACTGCAATCCGTTTATCATCTATCGTTCTATCCATTACTTTTTTTTTTTCTTTTTTTTTTTTTACTAAGGGAACCTTTTCACAGACATTTACATACTTTCATATCTTGGCAGTGAAAGACAAACGATTCAACACTGTATTAAAGAATATCAAAGCAATGACAGAGAGTGATAGAAAATTTGAGATTTATCTTCAAGTATTTAAAGGTTGAAGTCATGTAACCCACACATTAATTTAACATGCATAAATGAGTTATTGTCCAACCCTAATAACATCTGTTCTCACTCTCCTTCATCCTAGAATTCCAGAGGAAAGTTCTTCAAATGTTAATTGATATAAGAGATTTGGTAAAAGTCGCAATCAGAAAAACGGATGTTACTGCATTTACTCTAAAGCCAGCCAACAGTGTGAACGAATTGCAAGAATTGGAGTCTCGTTTGCAAGATAAAAATGAAAGAGCAGCCTTGGTGAGTTTTCTATGAATGCAATCAAGCACAATTCTGAAAGGAACATGCTGACTTTTTGTGACTTTTGCTTATTCAGCGTATCCCCCAGAGTTAGATAAGTCCATACATTAGGGCTGAACGATACATTGAATTTTCATCGTCATCGCGATATGAACTCGCGCGATGAACACATCGCAACAGACAGCCTGACACGATTTTTAATGCCTAGTTCAGAGTACAAGATTTTTGTGTCTGTTACGCGTCACAGTGTCAGATTACACGATTTTGACTCCTAAAATCTTGTGTCGTGGACAAGAAACATGTCAGACTACACGTTGCTTTCCGACCAGTCATCTGGTCCAGTCACCATTCAGCGTGGCACCAGTCAGCGTGCCGTCATTCGCAAACACACACACACACACATACACACACACACTCGTGCACACACACACACTCTCTCACTGGCGCTGGAATATTTTAAACTCGCCACTGAAAAGGTTAATGACGAGTTAGAAGCTGCTGCTTGTCATTTTCCTTCACTGAATTGTGGCCGATGTTTGCTTGACGTGCGTGTGATATTCATCGCTGCACATCAAGAGTGATTTTCGATAGTGTGGGCTCATGTTACAAAACAAAGCAACACTACAGCGTCCAATGCAATATATGCAGTAGTGTAACAGTGAACAAAGGAGGCAACACTGGTAATATAATGAAATGCTTATTAAAGGGCACCTATTATGGAATTTTGAAATTTACCTTTCATGTAGTGTGTAACATAGATCTAAGTGAACAAAAACATCCTGCAAAGTTTGAAATATGAAAGTGCACCGTATATAAAGTTATTGTCTTTCAAAAGTAAGAGTCGACTCTGAGTCATTTTTATGAATCGTTAGAAGACCGAGGCTTTTTCTCTGACTAGATGACGTCAACTTGTCAAGTTATTTGAATACGATACGCCCACTTATTGCGCTCCAAGGCCAGGGAAAATATCATGGCGACGAGACGCTGTGTAACTCAAAAGCAAACTTTTTTCATCTGCCCAAGGAGGAGCATTTGAAGACTAAGTGGCTACAATTCATATATACAACTATACCACAGAAGTGTAGCCCGAGCCTTGTGCTTTGCTCGCGCCATTTTCAAGACGATTGTTTTACCAACTTAAATGCAATCAAACTTGGATTCGCGAGCCGGCTGATATTGAAGGAAGGTTTAGTTCCAAGTGTATTTATTTGCATCAGCTTCCTCCTCCGTATCACAAGCTGTAAGTGTTATTAATAATTTTTTGCTTTTATATTTTATGTAGCATGCTTAATAATTATTTTGTTTGTTGTGTAAGCACCGTTTAGCTTCTAGGTCTTCAATGACAAAGATAGCCTATGTGAAGTGTTTGTCGTTGTTTTCGGAGTTGTCTGAAAGAATAGAGTAATACCTCGTAGTAACGTAACTACATTTTATTTTTTTTATTTTTGTAAAAACATTATGTTTATGCATCGGGCTAACGCAAACAAAGACTGATTGTGCTTTTACAATATGAACTCTGGGCTATGCTCTCTAACATAACATTACATGCTTTATCTTATTTTTAGTTTTTTACTACAAACTACAAAGCAGCGGACTATAATCATTATTATAACACAATTTAATTGATAAAAGCATCATTGTACTCCGTGTTAAACAATAAGTATTATCTCTGTAAACACTGCTGGGTCATCTGACCAAACGCAGATTAGCGTCGCGCAAAGGCGGGGTTTGGAAAAACGAGTCGTTGAACGATTCATTTGGGAGTCGGTGAGCAAATCAGGTAAAAATAAATGCATATTATACGACAACAAAAGTGTTTTTTGTCATTGCATGCACGTAAAACTGTTGTTGGGGACTCCCTAAACAACATTAGGAACATTTTAAATGTCATAATAGGTGCCCTTTAACGCAATACAGCATCTACCAATGCATTGTATTTATTACTATGTCAGTTTTTTATAATTATTCTTAGACCATTTTTGTTATTATTTTTAGCAAGCATATTTGACAAGACTTGGAGGAGTTGATGACATCGACATGGTGAAAAAAACAATGTCTGCGTAAGTACTTTTCTTTCCAGTCATTGCCATAATTTGTCACCTTGTGATTATAAGGTTCTATCAGACTTTTTTTTGTTTTCTTTTTTTTTTGAGTTATGGAAGTTGTGCTAAGTGAGACTAGTAAGAGGTCCTGACTTGACTCTCTGTGGTCATTAAAAATCCCAGGATGCCTTTTGAAAATTAGCAGGGGTATTACCCCAGCATCCTGGCCAAATCTACCCAATGGTGTCTTGTTAATCCTGGTCTCCTAAACATCCCCATATGCCAATTGGCTGCTTCACTCTATCTCCTCTCCAACAATTACCTGGTGGGTGTTTTGGACAATAGGATGCTGTACATCAGTGGTGTTTTTATTTTATTGTATTTTTTACATTGTAGGACTTTATTTTTTTTAGAAAACAAAAATGTTCTATCCATTAATCAGCATGAACTGCAATAACTAATTATCTCAAAACGGCTCAGAATGCAAATATAGCCTTGTAATTCCAAGGTGATGATTTGTCAAATATAATCGGCCACATGAAATCATATTTTACTCTACTGATCTTTTTAACATTTGATTGGCTTGCATCTTTTTGATTTTTCTAATGTGATAATTCTTGATTTACAACAAAATGCTTTGTTTTTAAAGGACAGCAATGCACTGAGAACAGGAAATATCTTAATCTGAAAGTGTACAGCTCTAGATTAATGGTTACACAAAGGAAAGCATTGAGACAACTAAATATTTTGAAGGATATACTCCGGGTACCCGCGGGGTCTTAAAAGCATTGAAAAAGTCTTAAATTTGATCATCTCAAATTAAGGCCTTAAAAGCCTTGAATTTTGTATACAAAGTCTTGGATTTCGTTGCAAAGGTCTTAGATTTTTTTGCTTTTCCTAGGATTAGGTTCATACCGTAACAAAATTAACTGTTACTAATGTAGGCTAATTAAAAATTAATGCAGCGTTGTGTGCACCTCACGCTCCACGTAATAGCAGAAAGCGCGATAGCGTGCGCACCCGTTACTATGGTTACTAGGCTAGTGAGGTACAGAACAAGAGATAGTAGCCTAGCCTAGTTTGTCGTCTGAAACGGGAAAGTGTCGGTTTAATCCGCTGTGGCCACAAATGCAAGAATTCAATAATTTAAACCCCAAACAGAGCTTTTCTGTTAAAAGAACATGTTTTCTACGCTGTCTTTTCAATAGTATCTGGCAACCATGCGCGCGCACTCTACACTGCTGAAGAAGCGCGGATGATCTGAAACAGACAAGCTGGCGTTCAGCGATCTTTATTTGAGATTTTCTACTTAAATTAAAGTGTCATTAAGTCGGTCTGTGTTCTGTCACGAGCCGCTTGCGCTGTTTGTGCGACTAAATCTGCGATCAAAATGCAGGCTGATATCCAGCAGTGTTTTTAATGTTGATCATATTATATGAGCAATAATGCAATGTTTCCCGAATATCCACACGATTTCAAATGTGACATTGATTTTATACAACAGTTAAAAAACCATAAAAGGGTAACATTAAGTGATGTACTGCATAAAACAGTATAGTCAGGTTTATTGCTCTATTTTGCAACAGAATCTGTGGCCTTGAACGAATCGTGAGATTCAATGAATGAATGAATGACTCGATGACTCACTCATAAAGACAGTGCGTTACCGCCACCTACTGGCTATTTAAATATAATATTTGTATTAAGGTCCCATGACATGGGGTTATTATATTATTTTATAATGTGTCCTGGGTTGCCCTTATAATGTTAGTATGTTTTTTAGATAAAAAATAGTCATAATTTAGAAACAAAAGGCATTTTTCCTAGCCCAGTTTTAGCCTCTGATTTGAACGCTCTGTTTGAAGGGGCGTGTCTGTGTGAGATTCAGTGTAACCGGCCACTGCTGTGATTGGCTGACATGCTTGCATATGAGATAGCTACTTATTACATGTGAAACTCTCTCGAATACTTTTACTACAGTTATTATACGTTTTTACTATTACAGCTATCGAGATTAACAAATCGTCAGAAGTTTTTATAGTATTTAGATCTATTCCCATCACATAACATGTTGCCGTGATGAGCATTGCGCAAGCAGATGAGTCTGTTGTTGATCGCGAGAATGAAGATCTTTTCATTGCAACGCAGTTTCTGCACTCTCTCTGCTTTCCCCAATGCAAACACGATGATGTAAATATAAGAGCGATCATGTGCAGTGTAACCGTGTCATTGATTTCATAAGGAGTTTGGCAAGTGTCCAGATAAACTCGATCGCGCTGTGTCCATGAGAAAATGAGCTAGGAAGTATAGGAACGCGCGCGCGCGATTCCTACAAAGATTGTTCTTTGATCGCTTTATGTTTATAATTTATTCACAATTTAAATACGATTATTTTCATCCTACTAAAAGAAACGATGTGAAGTTTATATTTTAGTCACTGGCTTGACTTACTGAGGCATAAACAGCTGTATTGAACGATTTGAGAGAAAGATTACCTGTCTGAACTTGAACAATTACACATCAGAAAGTGTTGCTCGGCTCGATCGATTTCTTTTCAGACGTTCGTCGAGGCCAGCTCTGTAGTGATCCAAGTTGAGGAAACAGTCGTCGGTGAAATGTTTGCCGCAGACATGCAAAACTTTGGGGAGTTGTGTCGGCGCATTTCCAGAGAAAATGAAATGAATCCACTGGTTCTTCTGGGGCTTGGAGGAAGGAACTAAAAGAAGTCTTCGATGTTCATTTGTACATCCAATTATTGAGCAATTATTATGCTTCGCTCGCTCAAAAGCCATGATATCTCCCGTGGACAAACTAAAATCGTGCGCACGCGTTCCTACTTCCTAGCTCATTTTCTCATGGACGGGAAATATTCTCTCGGCGGGCAAAGCAGAGAAAGGGGAGGTAACGTTTCCTCCGTATGACGTCATATGGAGGAGATTCAAGATCAGCCCGATTGAGCTTCCACTTTTTCAAAGGCAGAGAAAGATAGCAAAAGCTCGATTTACACCGATTTAAATTTCTAGAAATTTGGGGACCATATAAAGGCTAGGGGAACTCATATTAATGTTAAAAAACCTCAAAAAGTGAAAATTTCATGTCATGGGACCTTTAAACGTTTTTTAAAATTGCATATTTATTGAACATTGTTTTATTTAAAGCATTGTTCATTTTTAAAAGGTATTATAAAGGTTAAAAATTAAATGGAAAATTTGTTTTTAAGGGGGCAAATATTGTCCCTTAAAGGGTAACTAAACCCCTGGTTAGAGCCTGACTCCACCCACTGGCAATATTTGAAAAATGCTGGAAAAGTGGGCAGACCCCAACGGACGAACCGAGGGCGGGGCTGAGCGCGTGATTGACAGACCCGCAGTGATTGACAGCTGCTGTCAGACTCGATAAGATAGAGAGTGACTGGAGTGACGAAAGTAGCTTTGCAACAGAGCGGTCATTTGAAGTCGAGGACTTTTCTCCCCCACCTTCCCCTGAAGTGGACGAATTGTCTGTGGATACAGAGCTAAAACCATATCAATTCGAGCCGCGAGCTCAAACTGCGGTGTCGCATCGCATTAACTCCCGCATCGCGATCGGCATCCAAAGATGCTAGCGAAGCAGCCGCGCAAGAGAGAATGGGGCCAGTATCTGAGTGGATTATTATGACTATTGACCTCCGTTAAGCATATTTTGCCGCTATGTGAAAAAAAATATCCAGCAAAACGCGCCGGCGGTTGTGGAGTCCATGCAGGAAGAGCAGCGTTTGGCACACAAGTGCATGTAAACACTGGCGCTAATTTCCAAGTCTGGGGGAAAGTTATACAGTCTAGCAGTGCTGTTGCTACCGGCAACACTACACCTATACCAGCCTAACCACTGTACTAAACACAGACAAAACTAATGCTAAAAATCTACACTATTCTAACTGATGCAATACTATGTTACTAACTAACTATGCTTCTAACAACACTAACAACTATGCTAAATAACTACCTAGGCTACACGAAATAATCTAAATAACTATATAAATGCTATGCTAACTAGATGCTAATATACGCTATCCTGATCGTTTTCAATACTCGTAATTCCAATTTCCAACTCCTGACTCGCTCTGGTGTTGACGGAAGCAGATGCTTTTATACCAGGGGCGTGGCAGAGTAGCGTCACAGAGTACCCTACGTCAGAGAGTACCCCTACTTCAGGAGATCCCGTTTAACCTGAAGAGGGCAGCACTCAGACGTTTTTACACCATATATTTGAAAAATAAAACACTTTATACTCAAATGTTAAAAAAAGTACTCGAATCAATGAACAGCATTTATGAAGCTCCATTCTTACAGATCATTAACTAAAAAAAGTTGGTTTAGTGTTTAGTTACCCTTTAATGGAAAAGGTGTGACTGCAGTCTAAGTGGAAGAGAGGGAGTACCAGGGGGTACGGCACTCAAAAAAATTGGAGAACCACGGAACTTATGAAAAGGGATGTAGAATTGCACAAGTGCTACTGCTAAAGAGTGCAATGTCAATGATTTCTCATAAGCTTAATTGAATGGCCTAGAGAGAATAATAAGACTACATATAAAATAGCTACCAAAAGTAAAGTAACTGCAGTTTGACTAAAAGTAATTTTAGGCCATAAAAAGTCATAAAAACATCCGGATTTTCCGTACAAGGTCATAAATTACATTTAGCCACGTCTTAAATTCATATGTTCGTTCATTCATTGGTTCTACCGTTGCATTTTTCAGTATCAAATGATGTACAAATTCAGCACTGAACTGGGTCTTGTTGATAAAATGTTCGTCAAAAAAACACACTGGCAAAACTCCGTAGCACCCTCTTTAAGCACACTTTCTAGACCCCTTCAAAAAGACAGCAGCTTTGTCATAGCACTACCGACAGAATTAGCCTGTGGTTTAAAATATGCAAGTGGAACTGTGGTAGTGGTATTGTTTCAGCTGCAGCAATAGCGTTTTGAAGGGGGAGGGATGTTTCAGATACCAGAGAGCATTTGATTGGTCAGAAGATTTAATATGTTGAAGTATGGGGTGACTTATACTTATAAGAAATATTAAATTAATTTTGGCAGAAGTGACAAACTGCAAGTTTTGAATGCTTATATCTTCTAAATGCGAATTTTCTCACTGGTTTATAGATAACCCTAAGAATAACATATTGATACTAACACCCAAAAAACTTGATTTCACAGGGACTATAGGCAAAAATTTAATTGGTTATATAATCAAATGTATTTAATCATATTTTAGTCATTCTTTTTACTGTCTTGATGTTTCATTAAATGGTTTTATTTTTGTTTTGCAGAACTCTCTCAAATGGAGTCATGTCTCTAATGAATTTGAAGGGAAAATGTGGGAAGCTCCCATTTTCTCAGACCCAGCTCTTCCAGATCATATGTGGCAAGTAAAAAATGCATCACATGGTGAAATTTTACCAATTTCACATCTGTTTTTCTTTCATAGCTTATCTGTAAAAAAAGATAGGATTATCTGAAATCGATTGATCACTAATATTTTCATTAATGGAATTAGGGATGTTAACCGATGACCGTTTGAACTATGATTGACCGTATCAATGTTAACCGATCAAAGTTGACGGTAAAAAAAAGTGATCTCTAAATTAGGCTATTATAGACAGTGGACTAAACGCTAGGCTACTACAGTTAGCCATCTCATTCCAAGATCTTTTTGTGTGAAGTGAACAAATCCTCCACACTCAATTTTTCATAACTTGCCTGTTTGAAAAATTTTTTTTTTGTTAAAAACATTTGGCACGAGGTCACAGCTAGAGTTCTCAACGGGCCTGAAAATTACAACCCGATCCGGCCCGTGGCTTTTAAAGCCCGTACCCGAACTAACCCGACACATCAACATGAATTATCTGCCCGAACCCGGCTAGCAGCTGTATAATCAAATGCGAGTCCCCTTTCTATTTTATAAAGCATATTGATCAGGTATTAATACTGTACATATGTACATGGTCACGGAATCTGACGGGTCAAATCGACCTAGCCTTTTGGAGCAGGTCAAGGGCCGGTGACGTCATCGTCTATAATTCAGTGTCTAATATTTTAAACAACGAAGCAGTGCGAAACTTTAACCGGCACATTGGGTGAATGTGGAGCAGGTAGGGGGGCTGAGTGACCTCAGAATGACCAATAAATATTATTTTAATATTTAAGAAACAACCGAAGCAGGTCGGGTGGCTGGTGATGTCATCGTCTATAATTCGGTCAAAGTAGAAAGTCGTTCCTATGTAGCAGCTCTGAAAGTTAGTGGGTTAAATTATTATTATTTTTGACAGAGCCTATCAGTAATGACTCTAATCAGGTTACATAAAGTAATTTTCACAGCATTTTTTTTTTTTTTTTTACACTGACCATTTTTACATTTTATTCATTTAGCAGACACTTATCCAAAGCGACTTACAAATGAGAACAATAGAAGCAGTTAAACTAACAGTAGGACAACAATTTTATGTAATTTTTTTTTTAATAGAACAGAATAGAATGGAAGAGAAAATTGGTATTACTGGATCAAGGTGTTTGAATTGAAGCAGACATGTATGATGTATAATGTGCGAGAATGACTGAGCTGGCTTATCGAAAACAGAGAAGATACTGTGCATAAGGTTAATTGTGATCCTAATAACTTTGACATCCTTAAAAGCTTTTCCATAAATTTATAGCAATTTTGTTGATCTGGACTGTTTTGATTTTTCCCTTTAGATGCAGTCATCAATGCACACAACACAACCAGTACAAAGGTAATGGAGACCATGTCCAAATATTTAAAATATGCACCAGAGAGGATGGGTGGTGGTGGCCGTAAGAAGACTCTTCCTTGAAGACACCTTTTTTTCTTCTTCTTTTTTTTTTATGACTGTTGCTAGTAAAATGTGAAGTTCTACAAACTTTCCTTACTTTTACTTGATTCTTTTTCACTTAATTGTTGATATTTTAGAATGTTACGAAATGAGTACATGTTTGTCACGAAATGAGTACATATGTTTTTTTACGAAATGAGTACATATGTTTTTTTTACGAAATGAGTACATATGTTTGTTACGAAATGAGTACATATGTTTGTTACGAAATGACAGTGGTGGGCCGTCAGGGCCAGCAAGGCCTTCTCTGCTGGCCTAAACATTATCAGAATCACTGACTTGAACTTTAATATATATATTTTATGAATGAGTATTACATGATTCCCAATAGTCCATTCTCGTAATGTCATAGTTTTTCTCTTGGTTGCGCTGCTTCCAGTAGTGTATGTTTATTTTAGCGCTTTTATCCAATCATATTTCAGCCATCATGTGTTGCCAGGTCAAATATATCTGCCTCGAGGCCTTCAGAATCGATAGTGCGGGCGCCTGTAGCTTAAAATGAATGGCAATGAAACTGTTGCTTTAACCAATCAGATAATCAGTCAGATTTAATAAGCCAATCAGATTTCGAGTTGAATGCACCGGGGCCATCTAGCAGGCATACAATAACGTAAGCATTTTCACGCCCTTTGATTGGATGGTCAGAGCGTGTACTATTATTACTGGTAGTCAGAGATAGCTAACCGCATCAGTAGCGAATTGTGTAAACTAAAATATATTCCTGTAGATTTAATAGTTTTTCAACCCACAAATTAATGTTTCTTTCCTTCCTCGACCACCAGCAGGTTCAAACCTACCGGAAAAAAATCCCTTATTCAGCTTTATTCAGCTTACGCAGAGTCACGGATCTCTATCGATCTGTCCGGGTAAAAACAGAACAGACTGCAATGTAAAGTTATGCCAGGACTGATTTTGAAGCCAAAAGTCGCGCTGATCTCATTGATATCGTTCAAAAATCTGCGTAAGAGCTTGTGTCGGCTGTAACGTTACACATCGTCATGTTTTGCGGTGTTTTCCCGGTTTACTGCTTCTGTCGAGCAGACACTCGCAGCACTAAAGCCAATTAAAACTTATGCCAGAAATACGACGGGACAGACTCGACTTTCAGCACTTTATAGCCTCGATGGCGATAGAAAAGGTTGTTGGGACTGAAACGCACAGACAACCTGTACATCCAAGGAATTTAAGTCTTTTTGAGGAAAGAAATTAGAATGGATTTTGTATTAAAAAAATAGGCAGTAGTTTTGGTGAGTATAATGCATTTTTTGCCCCCGTTTTTGTCCGTGCATAATATTTTCTTCCTAATTTTTCTTGTAAATTTATGATCGAAGCAACTTCTTTTTTCAAACATTAATACTATTGTAACCATTGAAGGACAAGACAAGGGAGTTTCCTTTTCTGAATTTATAATCAGAACGCAAGAACCACTGAAGCCTACACTTTAAAGCCGAACGCACTCGCTCGTTTCTCTCTACCCAGCCTTTCCCGAACTCACCGCATTAACCCTATAACTGCCGGTGCAAAATAAAAACAGGAATTTCACTGTTTTTCGTTATTAATTCAGGTTGGACATCACTGAAGGCCTAGGTGTGAAATGCACGGCCCGCCACTGCGAAATGAGTACATATGTTTTTTACGAAATGAGTACATATGTTTGTTACGAAATGAGTACATATGTTTGTTACGAAATGAGTACATATGTTTGTTACGAAATGAGTACATATGTTTGTTACGAAGTGAGTACATATGTGTTACGAAATGAGTACATATGTTTGTTACGAAATGAGTACATATGGTTGGTCACGAGTTTGGAAATGGTAAGATTTTAGCAAAGCAAGCTTCCAAACCATATTTTTATTTATTTATTTATATATAGGCTATTGTGTGAATATTTGCAGTGTGTATGAAATTAGAATTTAAAGCTTTTCCCCCTCTGCATTCTGATATCATTAAACCCTTAAGAAAGTGCTTTGTTGTTGAATTAGAATTTTTTCAATAAATTGTGTGAATGTGTAAATGTACAATATAGATGTATATTTATATTCTAAGAAAATTATTTTTCCATTTGGTGTAATTATTCAAAACTTTTTCTTTAGAAAATGAAGCATCTCATTCCTTCACTGCAGGTCTAATTGTTAGAATGTTTTTTTTTATACCGTCCAATTGCAAATCATGTACAGCAAGTTTTATTAGTTGCTTGAAAACACTAAATATGTACCGACATACTGAATACGCCGGTGAAACAGGGTTACAATATCAACGTTGATTCAATGTGCAAAATCAAAAGGTGATTCAACGTCGACAGAAGACCATAAACCGAAAGGTAATAGTGAAACGGCGTCGTGATTTCAACGGTGAATCAACGTTGCTTCTTCCGCGGTAAAACAACGTCATATAACGTTGATCCGTTTTGCAAAATCGAAAGGTAATTCACCGTTGATTCAACCATGGTACCTGACGTTGTTTCAACGGTGAATCAACGTTGAAATGCCGGCTGGGGCAGCATTTGTCCATAATAACATTTACGATGGTTTTACCTTGTAACATTTCAGCTTCGTCTCTCACCGTTATGGCGCCCCGTCGCGATGCCTCGCCTGACATTAAAATTAAAGACACAAAATAAACGTAACGTTTAGGGGGAAAAAATATTGGAATCAAACATTTTACATCCCACTAAATGTCCTGATAACACGCAGTTGTTAACAAGTCGATATTAATTGCGTCTGACATTGTAATATATGGACGTAAATGTATTAACTTACCAAAAATTGCTTTGCGTTAAATTTAGTTATGACGCAGGCCTTTGTTAAACACTGATTTTACATGCTCTCAATAAGAAATCAAAACTGGTGAAATAAATGAGAAAATAGCAGCATCCAACGATGTTAATATCATATCCTATTCTAGTGTTTTTCGTCAAGAAAGCAACTGCACGTGTAGTTTTGTCTCACCAACACTTCAGTGGATTTGTCTCGTCTGCCAAACTGCAAATGCTCTAAAAAATAGCACTACTATCTAGAGCAAATGCGAATAAAACTATAACAAACTGCAGCATTTGTCCATAACATTTACGATGGTTTTTACCTTGTAACAGTTCAGCTTCGTCTCACCACTGTTATGGCGCGCGCCGTCGCGATTCTGCCTCTTCGCCTGAAACAAGAAATTTAAAATTAAAGACACATTCCTTTACTAAATAAACGTATAGTTTCGGCTGGGAAAAATATTGGAATCAAACACTTTACATCCCACTAAATGTCCTGATAACACGCAGTTGTTAACAGTCGATAAAATTAATTCTGACATGCCTGATTATATTCAAATATGAATCGCAAACAGCATTAAGTAATACATTAGATTGTAATATTTATGGACGTAAATTTAAGTTAACTTACCAAAAATGTAGTGCCTTTTCTCTTCAACTCTTCTTGCCCCAGTCCACCAGTTTTCAAACATTCAGCCCGCGCAATCCCATAATGCCACACCACAGTAAATTGTTAAAACCGTATGAACTACAGTGAAAACACCTCTTACCTGTAAATCAATTTACAGTTGACAGGGAAATATACTGTTAACAACTGTAATACTCTTTTTGACCCATAATGCATTGCGAATTACAGTAACGTGTAAAATGATAAAACAATAAATTTCTGTAGAATTTTGCTGTAGAATCTACAGCAATTTGTTACAGTAATTACTCCACTGGTAAATTACCCATTAAATTGGCTAGATTTCATCAACAGGCTTTGTTAGCCTGGAAATTGATTTACAACCACAACTTTTCCCCCCACAAAACCATTTTATGGAATAATTCCGATATTAAAATTAGAAATAGATCATTCTTTTTTTGATAAATGGTTTGATAAAAACATAATTTTTATTGCTGATCTATTCAACTCTAATGGTGATCTGTTATCTTATGAGAGTTTTATGAATATATACCAATATCCTATCCCGTTTAAAGAATTTAACTCTGTTATAAAGGCTATTCCAAGTGGTTTAATATGTCTGATGAAGGCTTTCCTTACCCATGAGTCATGTTCTAAACAACTACCCTTGTTATGGTTGGGAGGTGTTTCGCTTTTAAGTAAAGATTGTAATAATAAATATATTCGTCAACTTTCTCAATCAAAAAACGCTCTTACTCCAAAGGGAAAACATTTTTGGCGTTCTATAATAGATAACATTCAATGGAGGAAAACATGGTTACTACCATTTAAATATTGCATACCCAATAAAATGAGAGAAGTGCATTTTAAAATATTGCATAATATATACCCTTGTAATTCACTTTTGTCCAAATACTGTGATGTAGATGATTTATGCACCTTCTGTAAGGTTGAAAATGAAGACATCTGTCATTTGTTTTTTTCTTGTAATGTTTCATCAATTTTCTGGAATGATTTGAGCTCTTATTGTTTTTCTAAAGTTAATATGAATGGTAATCTATGCATTAAGGATGTCATTTGTCTTTTTGAAAACCCAAACAAATCTTTAGAAACTACTGATAACTTCCTTATCCTTGTGGCAAAGTTTTACTTTCACAAACAAAGATTTCTTAAGAAAATGCCTACTTTTAAAGATTTCTTATGTGAAGTAAAATATTTAATTAAATCACTAAGAGTAATTGATAACATAAAATGTACTTCTTTTTTGAAGAAATATGATGATCTTTCATGTACCATTGATTTGTTTATTTTATTTTTATTTTAGTTTATTTCTCTGTTTCGTTCTTTCTATTATTGTCCTATGATTGTGCAATATAAGAATTTACTTGTATAACATATACAATTTTAGACATGTTCTGATTTCTAAGAGATGCGTGTTTGCACTATTGTAAA
Organism: Phoxinus dragarum; assembly: GCA_033366665.1. Taxonomy (NCBI): domain Eukaryota; kingdom Metazoa; phylum Chordata; class Actinopteri; order Cypriniformes; family Leuciscidae; genus Phoxinus; species Phoxinus dragarum. The sequence continues at coordinate 32,522 of JARPMJ010005774.1, forward strand.
AAAAAACGAAAAAAAAAACGTCACAGGCCGAGTTGTTCAGGTCAGTCAGTGCAGCGATTATCATCAGAGTCAGAGTTAGTCAGTGCCAGAATTAGTTAGTGCCAGAGTTAGTTAGTGCCAGAATTAGTTAGTGCCAGAGTTAGTCAGTGCCAGAGTTAGTTAGTGCCAGAGTTAGTCAGACTTAGTTAGTGCCAGAGTTAGTCAGAGCCAGAGTTAGTCAGAGTTAGTTAGTGCCAGAGTTAGTTAGTGCCAGAGTTAGTTAGTGCCAGAATTAGTTAGTGCCAGAGTTAGTCAGTGCCAGAGTTAGTTAGTGCCAGAGTTAGTCAGACTTAGTTAGTGCCAGAGTTAGTCAGAGCCAGAGTTAGTCAGAGTTAGTTAGTGCCAGAGTTAGTCAGAGCCAGAGTTAGTCAGAGTTAGTTAGTGCCAGAGTTAGTCAGAGCCAGAGTTAGTCAGAGTTAGTCAGAGCCAGAGTTAGTCAGAGTTAGTTAGTGCCAGAGTTAGTCAGAGTTAGTTAGTGCCAGAGTTAGTCAGAGTTAGTTAGTGCCAGAGTTAGTCAGAGTTAGTTAGTGCCAGAGTTAGTCAGAGTTAGTTAGTGCCAGAGTTAGTCAGAGTTAGTTAGTGCCAGAGTTAGTCAGAGTTAGTTAGTGCCAGAGTTAGTCAGAGTTAGTTAGTGCCAGAGTTAGTCAGAGTTAGTTAGTGCCAGAGTTAGTCAGAGTTAGTTAGTGCCAGAGTTAGTCAGAGTTAGTTAGTGCCAGAGTTAGTCAGAGTTAGTTAGTGCCAGAGTTAGTCAGAGTTAGTTAGTGCCAGAGTTAGTCAGAGTTAGTTAGTGCCAGAGTTAGTCAGAGTTAGTTAGTGCCAGAGTTAGTCAGAGTTAGTTAGTGCCAGAGTTAGTTAGTGCCAGAGTTAGTCAGAGTTAGTTAGTGCCAGAGTTAGTCAGTGCCAGAGTTAGTCAGTGCCGGAGTTAGTCAGAGTTAGTTAGTGCCAGAGTTAGTCAGAGCCAGAGTTAGTCAGAGTTAGTTAGTGCCAGAGTTAGTCAGTGCCAGAGTTAGTTAGTGCCAGAGTTAGTTAGTGCCAGAGTTAGTCAGAGTTAGTTAACTCACTGCAACACAATTTCCCCATGGGGATAATACAAGTCAATGTAACCCTGGTTAAATAAAGGAAGTTAAGTTTAATTTATTTGCAATTTATTAACATCTAATTTCCCTAATGAAGGTAAAATAGTGATGTGTAAAAGCGATTTTAGAAAAATAGTGGGTGATTTAAGAAAAGCAGTTATTATTGGTTGATTTGCGATTGACCAATGAGAACGCTCCCGTCATCACGCGCTGTGCGTGTGTGTGTGTGTGTGTGTGTGTGTGTGTGTGTGTGTGTGTGTGTGTGTGTGTGTGTGTGTGTGTGTGTGTGTGGAGTGGACGCGTCTGCGAAACGAGAGTTGAGCATAGAGGAGAGAAGACGTGAGTCGATCTTCGCGCTAAAAGTTAAAAGTATATAGTTGAAAGAAAAGTAGAAAAAACTTTAATTGAATTCAATTCATTTCATACCGTGCAGTGTATGGAGAAGCTGAGTGAGTGTTGAGTTGCAATTTTACTCCGGTGAGTCAGCATAACTTTCTAAATGTTAATGTATAAACTTCCTAACACGATTAAAAAATGGTTAATTCGTTTGACTAAATTGTTATTTTCAATTTCATGTCGTATTTCAACGTTAGAGATTAAAGTGAATCGTGTGGATATTTATCGTTCACCGACGCCATGCGGGCCTGTGAGACACGCATGGGTGAAAGCAAAAGACGATTAATATAGAGGTAAATGAGTAATATATAAGTTCTTGTGGAGAAATACTGCTTTGTTCTATTGTTTAATTTTACTATTTCATTTTAAATGATTGTAAGTGTGGTCATAGTGAACCGCGTGGTTATTCCTCCATTTCAGTTCACGGGCGCCATTATTGGTCACGTGCGCTTGTGTGAGAAAGACCAGTAGGATTGTTCTAGAGGTAACTTACATAGTGTAATATCTCTTCTTGACAAATTTATATTTGTATGGTTAATTGTTATTTTGATCTGTGATGTGAAATTATTTCTGAAATCACTATGTAGGAGCCATTTATGTTTATTGTTGGCATAATATTTTATTTTGTTTGGATATATTTATATTATTATTTTGGACACTAGGTGGCAGTGATTAGATGCACATGGTTGTATATAAGGGGCATAGGTTACAGGAAGTGGTAGGCACAGGTAGGGGGAGCACACACAGTTCTCACCAGACCACAGATCACACGCAAACTACTGGAAACAAGTTAAGTAATCAACTGGTATGTTCATCTGTTTGTACTATTTACTGCAATAAACCACAAACCTCAACTGCAATAATCTCTGGAAAACATTTGTGTGTCTGCGTAAAAACTTCACTCCTACCTGTGTATAATGGCAAAGTATCAAATCATCACACGAGTCATTTGGCCAATCAAAGTTAAAGGGATAGTTCACTTTAAAATGTAAATTCTGTCATCATTTACTCACCCTCAAGTTGTTTCAAACCTGTATTAATTTATTTCTTCTGTTGAACACAAAGAAAGATATTTTGAAGAATGTCGGTAACCAAACAGTAGACTGTAGTTTCCTACTATGGAAGTCAATGGGTACAGTCTACTGTTTGGTTACCGACATTCTTCAAAATATCTTTCTTTGTGTTCAACAGAAGAAATAAATTAATACAGGTTTGAAACAACTTGAGGGTGAGTAAATGATGACAGAATTTTAATTTTAAAGTGAACTATCCCTTTAAGATAGCAGCGCCCGCACCCCTGGCTGCAGCTTTCCCGCGGATGAATTCATGCTTTGGACACTGATTACTTTTGAGTTAAGTCCTGTTATCTGTCAACAATATAATTGTTTTCTCTAACGTTGTTGTTAGTTAACATGTTTAACATTAACGTTATATTGGTAAGTAAGTAAGCTTGTCGGCTAGTCAGCTAACGTGAGATCAGCAAATTGTGTTGTTACTGTTAGCCTACAATGTTAGTTCAATGTGAAGAATTGGCAAGGCTATCTCCTCCACTGCATTAGTGTTAATTTCGTTGACGAATCATTTTCATCAACGATATTTTTTCACAGACGAAAACGAAACGATGAAGTAAATTATAAAAACTAGTTTAGAATGACGAAAATCTATTGACATTTTCGTCAACAAATAAACTAGACGAAAAAGTTAGATAGTGACGATTTGGGAAGCGATCCATTCAGAACTGATTTCCTGCGTTGGTGGTAGATGCGCACAAACTGTAACGAGCTGATGTAATTTAATAATAATAATTGTTTGAATAATTTTATTGTTAAACAACAGAGTCCTGGTGTCCACTACAGAGCACATGCATATGGATAAAAGCTTTAGCGACGTGTGTGTGGTTCTTCTCGTGTTCTTCAATGCAGAACTAGTGCATCATTCAGCCGTAATCTGTGCTAACAACACACACGTTTCTCATCAATATTGTTGTTTGCAGAAAAGCACTCAAAGTGGACGAGTGCGTGTGCCAGCGGCGTCCAGAGAGCGTGGAAGGCTGGGAAACGTTTCTTCCACACGCACGAGACCAAAGTGTGTGCTTTTGTGCCCGAGGAGGAGCGTCCACAACCCCCGCAGGACGCACCACGCACACGGACACGTCCGCTGGGGTCCAGGCCGACACGCAGTGAGTGTTTATTATCGTCACTCATGCTTCTGGCTTTAGTGTAATCTCTACTCCTGTGGTCTCCTGGCCTCAGGTGTGTTTGCGGCTGGACTTCAGGCTCACGCTGGATATTATTAACATGCTAACGTGTGTTTTTCAGGATCCTTTAAATCTCTTTATGAGGTCGTGAAGGAACTCAAATGCAGAGGCGACCGCACTGATTACATGGGATTTCGCAAGTCGGATAGCAAGCGAGTATGTTACTCACACTTTTTCCCTCTTGTTCTCTTCTGCCTTTAGTCTTCAGTCCTGACATAAACATACAGCTTTGATCAGAAATGTAGAGATTGTAGATGCACATAAACTAAAATGGATCAGATTACTTACGTTTGCAACAATTTTCTTCACTTTTTAGGTGCTCATCCGTGTTTTTAGGAAGAGCCGGCCTGAGAAGTTGGTGGACTTTGTAAGTTGACAACTTTATTCTTCATGAAATTCTCCAATAATCATTTATTAAATTCTAATTTGGTAATTTATAAATCTGTATGTAGACCGTATAAGATATAGTTGAAAGCCTAGAAACATCAGTTGTAAAGTACATTGCTTTCATCTTTAATAAACTCTTTAAGCCCAAAGTATGTGGTTTATCCCCAAGTATATTTAAAGTCCCTGTAAAGGCAATTCTAAAAAAAAATTCTAAACACATTATAAATGTTAGATATGTATTGCTAAAACATATTACAAAGACTGTGAACTGCGAAGTACTGAATTGTGGAGTTAGACCGTTAAACAGTTTTTCACCATTGCTATTTTCCGGATTTTTTGGGCGGGGCTAAAACGGGGGCTCGATGACGCACTGGAGCCCCTGAGCTCCTGGACACGCCCCTACTTGATGACGCACTGGAGTCCCTGAGGCTGGCCGCTCCTAACAATATAAATAGAGCACATTCGCATCAGTTTGGCGCTCAATCGCGAGTTACTGTCAGTTCTATTATTACTACAGCCTACAGTTTGCTAGTTAGCTATGCCTTCGTCACGGAAATGCGTAGGCTACTACCTGGATGCGATCATGTACGAAATAGATCGGTGTCCTTATTTACATTTCCTAAAAACGATCACATCAAGAAGAGGTGGATTAATTTTGTGAAGAGCCACCTTGATGGAGAGCTGAGGATCACCACCAAAACCCGCCTCTGTAGTGATCATTTTACACGGGATAGTTTTATAAACTTTCGTCGGAGACAACTGGGATAATCCGCTGTTACTCGTGAATGTGGCCGAACCGACTATCTCCCGCCTCGGCCTTCATCCTCCCGTGCGTGCCTACCAATGAGGGTAGGCTGCCTTGTGTGGTTGTTATAATTATAGTAACGTTAGGTAGTCCACAGTACGTACTAAATTCTGCAACCCTCTAACGTGATTATTTTTTTTGTTTATTTATATGATCAATATGATTCCTTAACCAAGTAATTTAAACTATTATCTGTTCACAAAGCAGTCCCTTCCGACCACAAAAGAGACCGAGTCTTTAATGCTTAAAGTCACTCGAGAAGTTTGATGTCAGTCAGACAGGTTTCAGCGCAGCCGGCGGACACGCCCCCAGCGTTTGAGAGCAGAGGCCACTGCTCATTTTTTCAAGATTTTGATAGCTTATTTTATGTACTTGCCGGCTTTTTTTATCATTCAAATTTGGCTGGGTGGCTAATAACACAGTTTTCTGTGATATGACAAACTCAGAACACATACTTCATTTTGACTTTACAGGGACTTTAAGTAATTAAATGAATATAAACATGTGACTAATTGACTGATGGCTCGAATGAATGACAGGGCAGCCCAAGAGTTTACTTTGAAAGGTTGGCGAGATGAAAAAGTATCCCGGGCCTTTAGTCATGAGATCAGAGATTAGTTAGGAGTCAACTAACCTTCTGTCGACCTCTTTTCTTTAGGCCAGCACACACGTCATGCACTTGTATGAGATATTTGTGAGGAAAGATGAAGACATCCTGGTTCTGGAATATCCTCATCACGCGATGACCTTGTTTGAATATGTGCAGCGAAACAGAGGCAGCCTGAGTGAGTACGCGGTGAAGCACATAATTCGGCAGCTCGTTGTGGCGCTGCAGCACTGCATGCATCACGGCATCTTTCACGACACGCACATAAAAAACGTCCTCATATATACGAACAGCCTGCAGGTGGGGCGCATGTGTTTATCCAGTCTAATTCGAACTGTGTGTCTCTCTCCCCCGACTTTCCCAACAAAAAACCCGCCCCCTCTCAGAAAATACATAAAACGGACATTACTGAGCTATATGCGTTTAAAAGTAGCCTATTAAAATGGTACAATGGCATTGCTCAGTTCAACGTGTTGGGAAATCGGGCATACAAGAAGTACACATGACAAAGCCAGCACTTTGGTCATCATCTTTCATTATTTCGGCAAATGTCTCCCACACTTTGCTCTTTCCATTTGTGTATTTGCGGAGCTTCCACTCCCCAGTCTTCACCTTTTCTCTTGCCGCCTCCATCTCTACCGTCATCTTCGCGCCAGTTATTCAGCCAATAAAGTGTAGGCCTATGTATTTCATAGAAAATTGTGTCTAGTACTATATCAATTACAAAGGTTTAATTGGCATCTTTATTTCAAACGACCCGACCGACCCTAATGTCTTAGAAATATTTTTGGATGACTCATAACCGCGCGTGACCGCAGGCACCCGCTCATTTTGGATCAACCCGCGCAACACTGGCATCCAGAGAATATCATAGAAACAGCAAGAAATGCTGGGGGAAACCCGCAACATAAATGAACTTTTCCTCCATTTTGCTTAGGAACTAATGTGGTCGGAACCAAAGTTTACAGGATTGTGTTCTCTGGTATCCTCTCAGGCGGAGGACTTCTACACTCCGATTGGTTGCCGCCGAACCGCGTCATAGCTTATTACCATAAAGTTGACTTGATTTCAACTCTTCTCGCCGTCCAAGACACGCCGCCCTTGCCGGAGCTCGCCGCCGGCTCTCATTGAAAATGAATGGCTTTCGGCCACTTTGACGCTCTCGCCGCCGGCGGTGTGAACGCACAGTAACGTGTGCTTTCCTGAGCGCTTACACCCGAAGCGCAGGAACTAACAGCCCGTCTAACAGCGCCTGGATACTGGACTAAGTTATCTTTAGAGTCATTGCGCTAATGCTGTCAAAAACGCACACGGTTTACATATACAGAGTTGGTTATGTCTAAAGTGAAAGCAAAGATTTGAGAGAAAATCTAGTGCTTGTGTCATATGCGTGTATATTAAATGCGTCGCGTGCCGGTCTTAAAGCGACAGTAGCCTAATAGTAAACATGCTGCCGCTCGTCCTTAAAGGGATAGTTCACCAGAAAATTACAATTCTGTAATTATTTACACTAATGTTGTTTCAAGCCTGTGTTCACTTATTTCTTGTTATTTCTAAGAGATTTTCAAGAATGTGGGTAACCAAACAGTTGCTGCTCCCCATTGACTTCCATAGGAGAAAAAAACAACACACTTGGGGACCAGCAACTGTTTGGTTACCCACATTCTTCAAAATAACTTTTATTTTCAACAGAAAAAAAGAAACTTATTCGGGTTTAAAACAACTTGAGAGTAAATTATGACAATTTTCATATTTGGGGGAACTATCCATTTAATGTTAATAAAACAACAAAACACAGAAAATCTCTCACTAACAAAGAAAATGACAAAGATTTTTATCTTCGCCACTTTGGCCTAAATGTCTGCCATACTTTTTTATTTCAAATTTTCTTCCTGACTTAATTAGATCAGAAGAATATCTTTTATCTGATTATTTTAGTATGCTCATCATTACATATGGCTATTTTTTTTTTTTAAATAGCTAATAAAAATAGCATTTCTCTAGGGAAATGTTATATTGCAAGAAATATCGTTATCGCAATATTCAACAACATCGCATATTTTCCCAATATCGTGCAGCCCTAATGCACGATCGGTTCCGTGTTTTGTCTCAGCACGCCCAGTTACATCCGGTGCTGTGCGTCGGATGCTGTTTTTGCATTAGGTGGAGATTACACTCTCTGTTTACAAGAACTTCCAGCGGTTAACATGAATGATGTTATCAATATTGTGAGGAAGTTAGCGGCCACACCTAATGCTGCGTTCACACCAAACGCGAATAGAGCGTCTGGCGCGAGTGATTTCAATGTTAAGTCAATGTAAAGACACGTTTACGCGTCTTGCGGCGCGAATGAGGCGTTTAGCGTGGCGCGGTATACGAGAATGACACGAATTGACGCGCGAATTAGGTGAATTGAGCGAGTGGTGCATTCACGCGTTTGACGCAAAAATTTTTTTACTTTGGCGTCAATTCGCGCCGCGTTAACCCAATCAGGAGCCTGCTTGCTGCTGTCACGTGGTGAAGTGACGTGATAAACGGGGGCAGGCCCGCTTTTCAGTTTATAATGTAATTTTAAATGTTTTAGCCTCAATAACTTATTTTGTAATATGACTAAATGCCCGTGTGAAAGAAGTAATGACATTGTTCAGATGTTAACTATGAATGTGACACTGAACACTTGCACTACATTTCTGAATGAGATGAAGAAAAAAACACATAATTAAAGAAGTCGTTTGACCTACGTTAAAACGAGTCATTCATGTATTTTAACTTATATGTTTCATATAATAGAACCGAAGCTATAGATTGTGAATTTAAACATGTCTCGTTGACCAGCGGCAGACGTCAGGAGGACTAGTCGAGGTAAGGCTGCTCCCGGCGGGTTACATGAGCGCTGAGGATCGCCTGGATCTCACAACTCCGAAATGTCAGATCAAATGTTTTAAAAAGGCGCAATCTTTATAAATAAACCACTAGGGGTGTAACGGTACATGTATTCGTGCTGGACCGTTTCGGTATAGGACTTTCGGTACGGTGCACATGTGCACCGAATGCAATCTGTCACGTAAATTAGGCTAGTTTTGTGTGCGGAACATACGTCAATTCCGAGTTTCCACACAAACATATTAAGTGTCGGAAGTCTCCGCGTTGCACTGATTAAATCTGATTAATCGTTTTTGTGATTCAAATACATGTAAAATATTACCATAACATCTGTCTTCCTGTGTGCGGAAATTTGTTTATGTTGCTGTGACAACGAAACACGTGCAAGCGCGCCTGTGTTAAGAGCGCTGATGCGCTCATCTGTGGACATTTCCGAATGCCTTTCTGTTAAAAGCGGGCTTTCCACACAAACAAACGTCAGGGTTCCCACGGGTCATGGAATTTCTGGAATGTCATGGAATTTTAAAAGGTCTATTCCAGACATTGAAAGTCAGGGAATTTTATATAGTTTTTGTCCAAGTCATGGAAAATCAGGGAATTTAGTTTGTTGCTTTAAATTTTAGTTTCCATTTATCAAAATGTAATTTTTCTATACCAAATTTTTTTATCGCGCTGTTTCACACATCTTTCTACGGAGCCCCTGAGGGGACCTTTGCAAAAAAATAATAATACGGACTTTTCGCGTGCACACGCGTTACAATTTCCGGTTTGGTTATAGTGTCATTACTACAAATGTGGGAAAAGGGATGAGATGAGAGTGTGCTTGGAGCATGCCTCCCGAGATTTGTCTTATTATAGGGAGGTTGTTTGTGGACTGTGCTTTACTGTAAGAAAAAAAGCATGAATATCACATAAATGAATATCAGGTCCCACATCATTGATTACATAATCCGAGAGTAGCCCATTTCTTTTAGTTTTGAATTGTTTCGTTTAAAGACATTCCAAGCTATCTTCAGATGTATTTCTCATGTATGTGAGGCATACACAGAGTTTCGGTTAATTTATGATGAGATGTGCTCCAATTCACGTGCAATGCAAGTGACCGCGGCGCGCCTCCATGATTGTTGTTGGCTATATATTTGCTTCTCATTTATTAAATACAGGCCAAAAATTATTAAAATTAGGATACAATTTATACAAAGCAAATTTACTTTAAAGAAAGGCTTTCTACAAAACAAAACAGCTCGGTGCTCCGCAAAACAGCAGCCTGTTTTGCCGTTCATTTTAGGTCATGGAAATTCATATTTTTAGTCAGTGAAAGTCAGGGAAAAGTCAGGGAATTTGACATTTGGTTTAGAGTGGGAACCCTGAAACGTACATGTGTCATTAGTATGAGAAAAAAAAATAGGATTTTAACTCTCGGGTTGGGCTCGGACATAAATATCGCATAAATAAAGATCACCACATACACGGCACGCTCGCTTTAGCCCAGCCTCTCGCTAGCTAGCGTCATGGCCAATATTGGTTTGAGAGTATTTTATTTAGTGGAGAACTTTGCAGCAGTATTTTATTTCTTATTCTTTTTTTATTTATTAGCCTAACGTTATATTTTATTAAAAAGTGTGTTTAAAAAAGTGTAAACAAATTGTTAAAAAAAGTTTATAGTAAACAACCAGCAGTTTAATGTTTTGCATTTCTTTCCCTTACTGTACCGAAAATGAACCGAACCGTGATTTTTGCGTACCGTTACACCCCTATAAACCACAGATTTGAGCTTTAAACTACATTCTCGACTGAACGACTCTTAAAACTACATTTCGTGACACAATAACAGTAGTATTTTTAAATTTCGCCTTGCTTGCTAACAGAACCGCCTAGCACTTGCCCTCCCAGAAGAAGCGGATTACGCCTCGGACGGGCGTCAATTTCGCTTCAAACGCTTGCTTTTTACGAATGCATTCAAAATGATCAAGCGTCAAACTAGACATGATGGACGCGAATTTGACGCTCTAGTCGCGTTTGGTGTGAACGCAGCATTCGAGTAAGAAAGAGAAGTTTTCAAAATGTGCATATTTATTGGGGATATCGAGAGGTAGATGATAAATCTGTATGTTGCTCTTTCTGTATACACCAAATTTTTTGCTTCTTGTTGTGCCTTCTGTCTTTAGTCTTTCAGTCCTGACAAAAACAACAGTGTTAACAGTTTTAATCAGAAATGTAAAGATTGTAGATGTACACAAACGCAAATGGTTCAGTTTACTTGTGTTTGTAAAACAATTTCTTAATTTTTTTTAGGTGACAATCTACATTTTTCAGAAGAGCTGCTCCGAGAATCTGGTGGAATTAGTAAATTGAATACTTTACTCTTCATGAAATTCTCTTAGAACGGTTTTATTAAATTCTAATTTGGTAATTGATAAATCTGTATGTAGACAATATAAGATATAATTTAAAGGCTAAAAACATCCATTTTAAAGTAGAGGTCGACCGATTCATCGGTTTTGCCGATTAATCGGCACCGATTGTTGACTGGTGGAACTATCGTTATCGGCAAAAATATATACCGATAGTTTTTCCTGGTTGCGTCCATTGCTGGAGCGGCTGAGAAGCGCACGCTGTCATTCATTACTAGGGGTGGGAATCTTTTACCATCTCACGATTCAATTCGATTCCGATTCTTGAGGCCACGATTCGATTCAAAATCGATTTTCGATTCAAAAAGATTTTCGATTCAAAACGATTCGATTAGAACACAACCGGTGAAGACAAAAAAACATCTATATTTCTCAGTCAGACACAGTAACTTAAAGAATAACAAGTTATGAAAATAAAGTGCTTCTTTCAAAATGAATAATAGTCCTACCCCTAAGCTACCTGGCGATGAAGCAGCGATAGACCGAGTTTTTTTTTTTTTTTTTTTGCCCTCTCGGAGTTGGCAGGGAGTTTCGTGAAGCACTGCAGTGTGCGTTGGTCTGCAGCTGCGGCTGACTGTACGTTCACACCACCGCCGACTTGAGCTGCAAAAAAGCTATAGCCGCCCTGTCAAGGACGCTTGTCAAAAAGTACGGGGAATCTTGTTGACGCTTTGGCCGCTCTGACGTAGCAGCATTCACAATGAAATGTAAACAGAAAAAAACAAGCAATGCATTCGGCAGTTTAGGATATCGCACAAGATTTGTCAACACAGAAAACGTTTCATCACTGAAGAGTTTTTTTCCCGACACCATCGTATTAATTGATTTTGATTAATATGCGCGAGGCAGAGAGAGAGAGCAGACAGCGCTCGGGTGAGTGCGCGCGCGCGGCCGGCTCTCTCTCTCTCTGCTCGTTCTTATGCCCTGTCAAGCGCGCCCTGTTAAACTGACAGGACTTAAAACACATGCAAATGGTAGGAACGAAAGATCTCCCTCTCATCCATTTGCTTCCTTTTTGTTTTAGTGATTTGCCGCTCACGTCCCGTATAGGCTAGTTACAAAAATGGAGGCGAACAGCCAGCTGATTTTATTTATTTATTAAATCGATTCTTGGACATTTCAGATCGATTCTGAATCGTTGCAAATGAGAATCTAGATTCTTCTGTGAATCGATTTTTTTGGCACACCCCTATTCATTACACAGTGTAAGAGCTGAGAAGGGTCTGCTGGCATGATGCAGTACAAGAGCGGCCTCTAGAGGTGTAATAAAAACTATCGCCTCGTGTTGTTTATTTCGACACGTGATTCTGCGTGCTGCACTGAGAGCACATGCTGCGTGGAGAGCGCTGACATCAGATGCGCGTTTAAAGCACCGACAGCTCAAATGTATGTATACAGTACATTTTGTCATATCATTATAAAGTGATTAATTTGTTGACTAAATGCTGCATTAGTAGAGAAAGAACAGCACAACAGTAGGCTATGTTTGTTTGCCTTCGAGGCTGAGAGGACGCTAACATTAGTAGTACCTCAAGCGGCTAAAACACTGACAAACATAAACGTAAGTCCGACCCGAATGTTTAATGTCACAATTGTTACCTCTATTTGCATTAGTTCATATCCAGCTGGTCACTTTTATGCATTAAATATGCAGAGTGAGAAGTTGCATATTTAAAGCTAGAGACGTAAGCAAACTGATATGTTCATACAGCCGACAGAAACATAGGTTAAACGAATCAGAAAAGCATTCGATTTCGGTTATTTATTTTTTTCATCTTCACTTTAATACAAATTTTGTTACTTTTTTATTAATTAAGTTGGCTTGAAAAGAACAGTTAAATAGTTACATTTTGAATGTAACTAGTTTTATTTGTTATTTAGAGTATTACATTTTGTTTCAGTTTGAATGAATGTCTTTTATTGACTTAAATATTTATTCACATTTATATATTTATTTCATTTAGCATGTTTTCATGGTTCAATACAGTTTTTTTATTTTTATAATATAGTTCAGCACTGTTTTACTTGGAGTGTTATGTTTGTTTTTATCCAGTATCAATTTTAAAAACTATCGGTTCATTAATCGGTTATCGGCAAGTATGGCCCAACCTAGCTATCGTTATCGGTAAAATCCACTATCGGTCGACCTCTATTTTAAAGTACATTCCTTTCATCTTTCATTTCCCTTACTCTCACAAAGTATGTGCTTTAGTAAACCCCCTAATAGCACATACTATTACCCCCCCCCCCCAAAAAAAAGTATATTTAAGTAATTAAAATATTGTAAACATGTGGTTAATTGACTAATGGCTTGAATGATTTGACTACTCTTTAGTCAGGGCAGCCCTAGGGTTTACTTTAAAAGGCTCGCGAGATGGAAATGAAGCATACTCTGGACTGATCTCACATATCCTAATTAAAGTCCAGAGTCACCTTACCTTAGTCGAGATGCAGCTGCAATGTTGCGGCTACACGAGCCTCCGACTTGCAAACATTTGAGACATTTACATGAGATGTTTGTCATGAAAGATAAAAACATTGTTATATTGTTTTAGACCCGCTCGAGCTCAAGAGCAGTGCGGGCGCTGGAGAAGTCGGTGACCGTGGGGAAGCTTCGGCTTTTGTGGCAGTCACAGCCAGCCGTCCTCATGGTCACCGACTTCTCTCAGGCGGGAGAGCGACCGGCTCAGGTGTGGGCCTTGCCACCTCAGGCGCTTGCCTCACCGGCCGGGACGGAGGCAGGTCACATTGGTATGAATCCGTTTATCATCACAATCCTAATAGAGCTGCAGTTACTCGATAAGTGGTCCACTAAATTGATGGTTTGTTTTTCAGATGAGCTCTTCCCCAGTATGAGAAGTTGCCACCAGTCGGGGCGGAGGCCACAGCGCTGTGGAGACCCAATGACCTGGAGGCCAATATAAGTATGAATCCGTTTATCATCACAATCCTAATAGAGCTGCAGTTACTCGATAAGTGGTCCACTAAATTGATGGTTTGTTTTTCAGATGAGCTGTTTCCCAGTTTTCCAATTTTTGACATGTGGGAGGTTTTGTTTTGATTTATGTCAGTCCGTTTTAATAAAGTTTTGAAAAATTTGACGTTGGGTGTTTGTGTCCTTTTCTTTTTGGGCCGCATAAATGATGTGTAAACAAATCAGGACACTGGCGGCTTCAGTTCTCACCAGTGAAAGAGCGAAGGGGTGTCGTCCACCTTTTTCTACAGCCTATGTAGCAGACTAACGGTTTAAGGAGAGTTGCCGTGCCCTCGCGAGCCAGATCACATGACAGGAAGAGAAGTCGTTTCGAGGGGGGAGGGAAGGATAACGTATTTGATAAATGATTAAAAAAAATTAAGGAGTGCAAAGATAAATCATTTATAATAAACACTACAATATTACATATAAAAATACGAATTGTACAATTTTATTTCATGGCAACTTTAAAGTGGTTTTGTACATATTGAAAATGAATTATAGAACTGTTTATGATAATAATAAGGCTGCAGACTAATAACCACATCCATGCATTAAATTAAAAGTTTAGGATAATGTAGGATATGTTCATGAGTGAAGGCACATTTTGTGTTTTAACATGTACATCAAGTGTTAATACCTACAGTCAAACCAAACTTTATTCAGACACCTTCAACATATCTCACATATCACAAAAAAAAAAAAAAAAAACTCACATTATCACAGTTTATTTGCTGTAGTTTAGAAAATGGCAATAAAATATGACAAGATCTCGGAGTTATCAGATCAATTGATATTTCACTGGATTTGGCCATTGTTCTGCGTTTACACTTGGTAGGGATGGCTGACGCGAAACAGTCGTTCCGAAGCTTTGCGAGATCCCGAGGCGCAGATGTTTCGAAACACTGATCCGAAGCGTGATTCAAAACACCCATGTCACGTGACTATGGCCAAACGAAGCCTCGAAGTGTTTCATCAGGAGGAGTGATCCGCCGAATCAGCGTTTGATTGACACGGTCGGAAACAGACCACACAATCGCACATCTGTATAAAAGTGAAATCAACGCATATTGACCTCGTGGGTTTTTGTGAGAGGAGATTGATTTTGAGATAGCGGATTTTTGGTGATATAGTGACATTTATAGTGCGATTTGTTTAGTTACATTTAGGCTTACATTTAAATTTACACAACACATTGACTGATAGGCTAGAGACACAGAGTATACATATAGTGACACATTAATAGATAGGCCTACATAGATATAAATATATATAGACCGCTAGATTAATAGATGGATAGATACATAGATAGATTAAAGATAGGGATAGAAATGTCAACATCAGACCCATCAACACCAGTAGAAACACAGGACAGTTTATGGGAACTTTTTGATACTCGTATCCATCAAACCCAGATGATACACAATGCTACAGCTGATGCCACAGTGGAAGTGAAAAAATACATCAACGATGCGTATTTGCCCAGAACTCATGATCCACTAACTTACTGGAAAGAGAGAGCAGTAATCTTTCCTCATTTGTATGTCATGGCTAAAAAATATATTTGCATTCCAGCAACAAGTGTCCCTTGTGAGAGGATTTTTTCAAAGGCTGGAGAAATTATCTGTAAAAAAAGAAGTAGGCTAATCCTTCCACAGCAGATAAATTAATATTTTTGAATAAAAATATCTAAAAAAGTGAGACATTGTGGCTTGATTTATTTTATTAATATTCATTTTTCAGGACCAAAATAACATTATGCACAGTGAGGAGCCTCTAGGTTACAAGATTCACATATTAGAAAAGTACAATAGTAAAAAATAAAAAAAAATTTTAATGGCTCGTCAAGGTTGTTTCAGATCAACACCTGCAAGTGACCACTAGGTGTCACCGTGGAGACGGGTGTCGGATTGATTCGAAGCCTCGAAACAATATGGACCATTTGGTTCAACTGTTTCATTGCTTCACGAAGCCTCGATCTGCCCATCACTAACACTTGGCATTAACATGCGACCTGTATCTGGATGTTGTCCACATACACATTGAAAAGACAAGTGTAAACGCGCTTCTGATCGGAATGTTATCTGATCAGCATGTCCAGTTTCGGAGTCGAGGGCTGCGTTTACTCTTGGCATTAACATGCGATCACCGTGATCCGATCAAGCAGATCGGATCATTAGGCAATCAGGACACCGTGCGTTTACATTTGTTCTTTTCCCCCCATGTTTCATTCAGAACTGTCTTCTAATATATGTAGGAAACAAGTATAGATAATTTGACTGTCTTAAAGTAGGCCTATTATTATTATATATCTATTCATGTAATTATTTATTTTCTATTTTTATTTATATCCAAGAATTCATATGTCTGCTTGGTTTTTCATGTTACACTTAGAATCGTTTTCTAACAGATGCAGAAATCAAAGTACTGATAGCTTTATTTTTGTATTATTTTTTTATATTATAATATATGTATATCTATTTTTTATTTATATATATATTTTTTTTCTCTTCCATGTACACAGGGATATTGAGTAATGGTTCTAATTAGTCTTGTTAATGTTATAGATGTTCAGCTAAATGGTTATTATAAGGTTTGTGTGGGGCCTCAGCTCCACTCGGTAAGTTTTATTTTCTTCTTTCTATGAAACTTCATAGTGGCTTGGGAGGTTGGGGGGGTGCAGTCTCTCATTTGGGGAGGGACCAGCAGGGGTCTGTGTTATTAATGGGTGATTTAAAAGTTTTCTTTTTACTCTGCACAGTCTGTTTTTTTTCTGTCTTTGCGGTTTTGTTCCTTTTCCCTTTACCTTCTTTTTCTTTCTCAGAGTTGGAGATGAGTTTTCATAATAGCACTGAGTTGGACTTTATCAGCCATGGGTTCTGCAGATGGAATGAATAGACCTGCGACTAAATTTGTGAGCTGGAACGTGAGGGGACTCAATCATCCTGTAAAGCGAAGTAAGGTGTTTTCACATTTAAACAAATTGAAAGCAGAGATAATTTTCCTACAGGAAACACACCTTCGCACAACAGACATTCCTAAATTAAAGAGAGGATGCGTATCACAGGTCTACCACTCTGAATTAAATTCGAAATTTCGCGGTACAGCCATCTTGATTGGCAAAAATGTACAATTTATACAAACCAGTGTTATTAGTGATAAATGCGGGCGTTTTGTGATTGTTCAGGGCAGACTTTATAACGTGCCGGTGGTCCTAGTTAGTGTGTATGCTCCAAATTGGGATAACCCAGACATTTTTAAAGAATTATTTGGCCCTATACCAGAGCTGGGCACACATCATCTAATTTTGGGAGGAGACTTTAATACGGTTCTTAAACCCTCTCTATTCAATTCAATTCAATTCAATTCAAGTTTATTTGTATAGCGCTTTTCACAATACATATTGTTTCAAAGCAGCTTTACAGAAAATGCATTTCAAAAATATACACACAAAATACAGTTAGTTAATCATAAAATTTAGGGCATAACATATTGCCGGCGTTGGGTCGTCTCTTCACAGGCGTCGAGTCGTCTCATCACAGGCGTTGGGGCATCTGAAGTCTCCATGAGAGGCTGGATACATAACTGGAGCTGACGAACTCTATTTGAGTTATCTCGGGACAGGCGACATAACAACAAAAAAGGCAGATGGGAAATAATTAGCGTAGCTGCTGTTCATAATATGAATGCATTTGATCTGATTTAACTGTAGTATAAAAGGTATGAGATGCATCATGTGAATGCTTGGCTAAAGAGATGCGTCTTTACTCTAGTTTTAAACTGGGAGAGCGAGTCTGAGCCTCGGACAATATCAGGAAGGCTATTCCAGAGTTTAGGAGCTAGATGTAAAAAAACGCTGTCCCTCCTTTAGTGGACTTAGTTATCCTAGGTACGACCAGAAGCCTCGAATTTAGCGATCTTAAAGAGCGCGATGGATTATATGGCGATAGAAGATCTCTTAAATACACAGGAGCTAAACCATTTAGGGCTTTATAGGTCAGTAACAATACTTTGTAGTTGATACGGAACTTAATAGGTAACCAGTGTAGAGATGATAAAATTGGTGTTATATGATCATATTTTCTTGACCTAGTAAGAACTCTAGCAGCTGCATTTTGGACTAACTGTAGCTTGTTTACGGAGGATGCAGGACAACCAGCTAATAAAGCATTACAGTAATCTAGTCTCGAGGTCATGAATGCATGAACTAACTTTTCTGCATCAGAAACTGATAGCATATTACGTAGCTTAGCAATGTTTCTAAGGTGGAAAAAGGCTGTTCTTGTGACATTTGAAATATGATTTTCAAAAGACAAGTTGCGGTCTAGTATAACACCCAGGTCTTTTACTGTAGAGGATAAAGTAACAGGACGTCCATCTAGATTAAGGTTGTATTGTAAGAGGTTTTGTGGGCAGTTTTTTGGACCAATCAGTAATACCTCCGTTTTATCTGAATTTAATAGAAGAAAATTACATGTCATCCAATATTTTATATCTTTAACACACTCTGTCATTTCAGATAATTTAGTGTTATCATCTGGTCGTGATGAAATATATAATTGAGTGTCATCAGCATAACAGTGGAAACTTATTCCATGTTTTCTTATAATATTACCAAGTGGCAGCATATAAATTGAGAATAGCAGAGGGCCTAACACAGATCCTTGCGGCACTCCATAATTTACTGACGTTATCTTTGATTTTTCCCCATTTAAATGGACAAAATGGTAACGGTCTGATAGGTACGATCTAAACCAGCTTAATTCCTGTCCCTGTACACCAGTGTAATTTTGAAGTCGATCTAAGAGTATTTTATGATCTATAGTGTCAAACGCAGCACTAAGATCGAGTAAAACTAGTATTGAGATACAGCCTTGGTCAGAAGCTAAAAGTAAATCATTTGTAATTTTAACCAGCGCAGTTTCTGTGCTATGGTGCGGCCTGAATCCTGACTGAAATTTTTCATAGATATCGTTTTCTTGCAAGAAAGAGCACAATTGAGCGGACACAACTTTTTCTAGTATTTTAGACATAAATGGAAGATTGGAAATGGGTCTGTAATTTGCTAGGTTATTTGGATCTAATTGTGGTTTCTTAATAAGAGGTTTTATAACTGCCAGCTTGAATGTTTTTGGAACATGTCCTAAAGATAGAGACGAGTTAATAATATTGAGAAGAGGCTCTTCCACTACAGGTAACACTTCTTTCAGTAGTTTAGTGGGTATTGGATCTAATAAACATGTTGTTGGTTTAGATGCAGTAATAAGTTTATTTAGCTCTTCCTGTCCTATAGTTGTAAAGCGCTGTAGTTGTTCTTGAGGGGCGATAATTGAGGCTGAATCATAAGACGCTGTCAAAGATTGTACATTTACAATTGTGTTTCTGATGCTTTCTATTTTCTCAGTGAAGAAATTCATGAAATCATTACTATTAAGATGTGACGGAATATTTTGTTCAGGTGATGTCTGTTTATTTGTTAATCTAGCCACAGTGTTAAATAAAAACCTTGGATTGTTTTGGTTATTTTCTATTAGTTTGCGGAGATGTTCAGCCCTGGCTGCTTTTAGAGCCTTTTTATAACGTGACATACTGTCTTTCCACGCGATTCTAAAGACCTCTAAATTAGTTTGTTTCCATTTGCGCTCTAAGTTACGAGTTTCTCTCTTGATAACATGCGTAGCACTGTTGTACCATGGTGCTTTAGTTTTCTCTCTAACCTTTTTTAATCTAATTGGTGCAACAGTTTCTAATGTACTAGAGAGAATGGTGCTCATACTGCTAGTCATTTCCTCTAGCTCATCTGTTAGTTTGGGTTCACTGAGGAGCGGAGATAGATCAGGTAAGCTATTCAAGAATCTATCTATAGTAGTTGGAAGGATTGTTCTGCCTGGTCGATAACGCGGCGCAACATGACACATTTCAGCCGTACGTAGTATGCAAGTTACCATGTAATGATCAGTGACGTCATCACTTTGCGGTATAATATCTATATCGGTTGGATCGGTTCCATATGATATAATTAAATCTAGAGTATGATTAAGACGATGAGTGGGACCACTAACGTTTTGCTTGACCCCAAAGGAGTTTAATAAATCTGTGTACGCAGCCCCTAACGCATCATTTGTGTTGTCAACGTGTATGTTGAAATCTCCAACAATTATTGCCTTATCGACATTGACCAATAGATCTGAGAGAAAATCTGCAAACTCTTTTAGGAAATCAGCGTAAGGCCCTGGTGGTCTATATACAGTAAGAGATAGTAACGGAAGTTCGGAAAGTTGGATATAACCAGCGATATCAAAGCAATCCGATTGTTTTTTATAGAGAGTAGTATCGGAGATATGTTCACACGCTGGAAAAGTAGAGAAAAATAGAGAAATGGAGATTCGACGGATCTCCAAACACAAACAAAGTGATTCGAAACACAAAAATGTGTAAAGAAGAAAATCAAGGATTTATGAATCAATTCGACGGAGCTCCAAACACAAACAAAGCGATTCGAACACAAACAAAGCGATTCGAAACACAACACAAACTAACAGTTAAGCGATTCGAAACACAACACAAACAAGCGATTCGAAACACAAACTAACAGTTAAGCGATTCGAAACACAAACACAAACAAGCGATTCGAAACACAAACTAACAGTTTAGCGATTCAAAACACAACACAACAAAGCGATTCGAAACACAGCACAAACTAACAGTTAAGCGATTCGAAACACAAACTCCAAACACAGCCAAAGCGGTTCGAAACACAGACACAAACTTCAAACACAAACAAGCGATTCGAAGCACAAGCACAAACAAACTCCAACACAAACAGAGCGATTTCAGTGATTCGAGTGTAAATAAGACGGTCGATAGGCGAGGCCACGCTTGCAATGCTAGCGGGCTATCGTTAGAGATAGTAACGGAAGTTCGGAAAGTTGGATATAACTAGCGATATCAAAGCAATCCGATTGTTTTTTATAGAGAGTAGTATCGGAGATATGTTCACACGCTGGAAAAGTAGAAAATGCTCGTTTCTAAATGAGTGTAAAGAACAAAATCAACGATTTAAGAATCAAGTCGACGGAGCTTCAAACACAAACACAGCGCTCACTCATATGATCAGATCAGTTTCCTCTCTAGACCGTTCCAAAGTATTTACAGCCCCTCCTTCCCCCTCTAAATCTGCAACTAGTATAAATGCTTTTTGCGGTTCTAGTGGTGTAGTAGATCCATGGAGATTTAAGAATCCTACGTTAAAGGAGTATTCCTTTTTCTCCGCTGTTCATCAAACATACTCAAGAATAGATTTCTTTTTGCTGGATCAAAAAATGCTTTCATCAATTAAGTCTTGCAGTTATGAAAGCATTGTTATCTCTGACCACTCTCCGGTCACTATGGAGCTTTGGCTCCAGGTTAGAAGGCCAATTCAATGTAATTGGCGATTCAATACATCTTTGTTGTCTGATGAAACATTTGTAGATTTTATTTCAACACAGATTGATTTCTTTATTGAAACTAACCAGCTGCCAGACACCGATATTTTAATACTTTGGGAAACTCTTAAAGCATATATTAGGGGTCAAATAATAGAATACACTGCTCGTCTTAATAGAAGCAGGTCTAGACGCTACAATGAGTTGATCAATCTAATCCACGATGTTGATCAGCAACACTCCTCGGCCCCTACAGCTGACCTCTGCAAAAAAAGAATAGCATTACAAACTGAATTTGATCTTCTTGCCTCTACGGAAGCAGGAGAGAAATTCTTGAAATCTAGACAAAACTTTTACGAACATGGAGAGCGGGCAAGTAGGTTGCTCTCTCACCAGCTGCGTCACTATTCTGCTGCCAATTTTATTACAAAAATACAAACTGCGGATGGAGAAGTTAAGCTTGACCCCAAAGACATCAACGAACAATTCAGATTATTTTATTCATCCTTATATTCTTCAGACAATCCTAGTGACCATGTATTTCTTGACAATGTAACTCTCCCAACTATAGCTGAGGAGGATAAGGCTATCCTTGAGCAGCCGATATTTGAAACTGAGATTAGTCAAGCAATTAGGTCAATGAAAAATAGAAAGGCACCAGGCCCAGATGGGTATCCAATTGAGTTTTATAAGGCTTTTGCCTCCAAGTTGATACCTTTACTGTGCCTCGTCTACAATGAATCACTCAAACAAGAGAAGCTGCCTAAATCTCTGACCCAAGCCACAATATCTGTGCTTCCAAAAAAGGACAAGGACCCCACTAAATGCGAGTCTTATCGCCCGATCAGCCTACTCACATGTGATTATAAAATACTTACAAAGATTCTCTCCTTAAGATTGGAATCTATAGTACCAAAAATTGTGCATCCTGACCAGACAGGCTTTGTAAAGGGCAGGCAGTCTTTTCACAATTTACGTCGCCTCTTTAACATAATATATTCTAAACATTCGATTCACTCGCCAGAAATAGTGATTTCACTAGACGCGCATAAAGCTTTCGATCGAATTGAGTATGGACACCTTTTCAAAACTCTAAGCAAATTCGGCTTTGGTCCAGTCTTTGTTTCTTGGATTCAGACGTTGTATGCAGCACCCCAAGCTAGAGTGAGGACTAATAACTTAAATTCGCAATATTTCATTGTTCAGAGAGGGACACGACAGGGTTGTCCGTTGTCCCCTCTTCTCTTTGATCTGGTCATTGAACCACTTGCCGCGGCATTGCGATGTAATAACAATATACGGGGTATCACGAGGGGTGGCCTGGTTCATAAAGTGTCATTGTATGCCGACGATTTGCTGATGTTTATATCAGATCCGGAGACTTCAATCCCAGAATGCCTAGACACCATTTCTCAATTTGGTAAATCATCTGGGTACAAGATCAACCTCACCAAAAGTGTTTTGTTCCCAATTAATGTTTTGGCTCGGAATCGATCCTTTGACTCATACCCATTCAGGACTACAGAGGGTCCCATGACATACCTGGGAGTAAGTGTCACAAGTAGATATAAGGACCTATTCCAAAATAACTTCAAATCAGCCTTAGGGACAGATCAAGGAGAACCTTAATCGTTGGTCTACTCTGCCTCTGTCCCTGGCTGGACGTATTAATTCAATAAAGATGGTAACGCTACCTAAGATCTTGTACTTATTCCAAACAGTCCCAATCTTCATACCCAAATCATTCTTTAAGGAGCTTGACAGACACATCAGTACATTTATATGGAACAAAACTATACCTCGCGTACGGAAAACAGTTCTCGAGAGACGTAAGGAGAATGCTGGATTAGCTCTACCAAATTTCTTATACTATTATTGGGCTGCAAACATTCACGAATTAGTAATATGGTATGGAGCTTCTATTGGTGGGAGTAGTCCGAGTTGGTGTCTAATAGAACAACATTCATGCTCGTCCGTCTCTTTGGCCTCAATGTTGTGTGCTCCACTGCCAGTGGCAGTGGGTGCACATACGGACAATCCTATTGTAAGAGGCAGCTTGCGCATATGGACCCAATTTCGCAAACATTTTGGCCACATACAAGCTTTGGTGTCTATGCCTCTGTCCTCAAACTTTCTTTTTAAGCCATCGCTTATAGATACGGCCTTTCTCACCTGGGCTAGAAAAGGCATAAACAGTGTGGGGGATATTTTTGTAGATGGCACGTTCGTTTCTTTTGACTATTTGGTTAATGAATTAAATTTACCAAAAACAAATTTTTTTAGGTATCTTCAGGTCCGTGATTTTGTCCGTTCCCAGTTTCGTCCATTCCCCTTAAAACCAAATATCGGCCCTCTTGATCATTGTCTGACGGTTAAGCCCCATCTCTCGGGTGGAGTCTCCCAGCTATATACTGCTATTCAGGCCATGAAATGCCCATCTCTTCTGTCTCTTAAAGGAGTCATAACCTGTAATTTTCACTTTTCCACAAGAATCAATGTATGTTCTGATTGCCTAACGAGTATACACTGGCCGGGAAGCCGATATTTAAAAGTGAAGCGTTTGTTTACCCCAGGGTTCGTAAACCAGCCCACGTGCACGCGCACTCAAACACGAGATTTTAATTTCTCCCCCGTCTTGACGTCAAGACGGGGCCGGATATACCATATATGCACACGCAGACCTATGCTGCACGAAGCCCGCCCTGCCCCTCTCCCCCTCATCTTCAGTCGCGAAAGATGCAGAAACGTAGTGCACACGTGAGTTGCTCTGTTGTTGACTGCCAGAATCAACATGTAACTTAAATGTGTTTTCTCTCCCAAGAACGGACCAAGCTGTCAGGGACCAGTGGATTAAATTCATTTTTAATGACGCGGTTCCTACAACCTTTCCCACTGGCTTAACGTTAGGTGTCTGTGCTAATCATTTTACGCCGGAATCGTTCACAAATTTGAATGTCTAAAAAACCACAACGTGAAACAAGGCAAAAACACCACATGATAGCAAACGTTGATCTCAATAACCACTGTAAGCTGATAAAAAAAAGTAGACTACATCTCCGTTAATGTAATCTACATTAAATAAAAGGTATAATGTATGTCTCAGTCAAAATTATTGTCTTTACCATTCAGAGATATCTTGATGTAAACGTACTTCCATCGACTCTACATCTTCCCTTTCCAGCTCAGGTTCAGAGTCTGGCTCGTGCATTTACGGTTGAATCCCGTAGGTCGCGGCCAGGTCGGGTTCATTCACAACTTGCGCCATAATGTCATTTTGGAATGATATGCTGAAGTTACCTGCGGTGTCAACCCCCCTCCTTCCTGCCACCAATCAACGCGCCCCTCATTTGCATTATTAAAATGACCGTCCACGACAGCCAAAATATCGCATCAGATCTCGCGAGACAATAATGCCTTCAGAAATAAGGGTCAGAGGAGCTCTGTGTTTATTTTTTTTCCACTTTTCTTTTTTAGAAGGGCCTGAAAGACTATAATAGAGCGTGGGTATCCAAGGTAATACTAGGTTATGACTCCTTTAAGGTACAGTGGGAGGAGGATCTAAATACAGAATTGACGGATGAAATTTGGCAAAGAGCTATACATAAAATATACACATCGTCTATCTGTGTTAGGCACAGGTTGATACAATTCAAAGTATTTCATCGGCTGCACCTCTCTAGGACCAAATTGGCCAAAATATATCCTAATGTGGATCCCAACTGTACGCGTTGTCACCAAGCCCCTGCTTCTCTGGCCCACATGTTCTGGTCATGCCCAAGCATAGGCACATTCTGGTCTGAGATATTTAATACCTTCACCTACATTTGTAAAAAGAATATTGATCCAGATCCTATCATTGCAATATTTGGGGTGGTACACAATAAAGTTGGGGTCTCAAGAGGCCAATCTCAATTAATAGCATTCTCTACACTGTTAGCCCGCCGACTAATTCTTACAAATTGGAAATCTCCCTCACCCCCAAAACACTCACGTTGGGTGTGCGAAACTATGTCCTTCCTCCAGCTTGAAAAGTTAAGAACTACAGTCCAAAACTCAGCAGAAAGGTTTCAGAATGTATGGCAACCTTTCTTGGATTATTATGAAAATGCATTTGATGCTAATTCTTTAGATTAAAAAAATCTAGGTTCTCATCTCCCTTTCCTTTTTTTATTTAATTTTTTTTTTTTGTGTGTGTTCTGTGTGCATTCTCAGTATTTGTACGAACCTTGGATGCCAATCTGCGATGAAAGGGGATATGTGAGATAATGTATTCAAAGTATGGGGTTTGTGGATAGAGATGCCTTGTATGACAAAGAGAATGTATGTTGGTTTGTCTGTGTTATGTACATTTAAAACAATAATAAAAACACTTTGAAATAAAATAAATAATAATAATAATAATAATTAAAATGACATTCTTCTTTTAAATAATAATAATACAAATAATAATAATAACAAAGACATTCTTAAATAACAATAAGCATCATTAATAATCAAAATCATAATATTAAGAAGAATATTACAAATTGTCATGCAATTATTCACATCATCATCACTATTGTACACCCCATTACATGTGACGTCATGCGAAATTCAACGCTAATAGTTTCAAAATACGTGCTTTAAAATAATGCATTGTGATAGGTAATTTGCTCAACCAACCAGCGATTTAAACTGGATTTCCACCGGAGAAATTGCTCCTCTTTGCCGTCTTCCGTGTGTCCATGGCGTAAAATTATGGCGTGGGGGACGTACATAGGGGCGTGTTAATCTAATGACGATCGTTTTCAGCCGCGGCATTTATCAAGAGGCAGGTATTGCGTACACCTGAATTTCAAAGGTACGCACAGCTTCATAAATCAGGCGGTGAGAGGAGTGTAAGCATAATCTTACGCCAACATATACGCCCGTTTCGACGCAAGATTGATAAATGAGGGCCATTGTCTCCAGCTATAGCTTGTGTGTGTGTGTGTGTGTGTGTGTGTGTGTGTGTGTGTGTGTGTGTGTAGTGAGCGCACTGTCTCCAGCAATAGCTGGTGTGTGTGTGTGTTTCATTAATCCTCCTCTTCCTCATCCACTGAAACAGCTGGACTCAGTCAGGAACGAGAGAGCTCAGATTCTGCCTGAGAAACTCAACATGAACACAAATAAAACAGGAGATATGCTGGAAATGCTCTTCATGAACGTTGTTGTTTCTTTATTTGTTGGCTGACTGTCTTTGCTCATTGTCACATTGTTGAGGTTCAGCGGCTGGTAGTGAAGCAGAATTATAGCACGTCAACCGCATTTATACAGGACACTCAGATCTGCAGTAACTGCTCAATCTTTTCATCATGTCTTTGTTTTGGGCCAAATTATGGAGAGTATCAGTGACTCAATCATTATTCCATGATGAGACTTAAAAAAAAAAAAGAATCATGGTTACCTTCATTCACTGATTATATTGTTTAATTTCTGAATTG
>JARPMJ010005775.1:0-59248 GCA_033366665.1 Phoxinus dragarum
AGCACCCCGCCAAACTGTTGTGTCTTGTTACACTTTTTTGTGATTAATGTATATCAGTATCACTTTTGCTATCAGGCTTTTACCAACAGGCTTTTCAGAAATTATTGTACACATTAGTTGTAGATCAGGACGGTTCACTGGAAAGATCATTACATCAATACCACCAAAACCTCTGTTAGTACTGAATCTATCTAGTGATGACTGGTTGTTTTTAGTGTAGCTGAGGTCAGCTGTTTGGGCTGTGCAGTAAATCTCATCTCTCTGAGCTCGAGGCGCACTATAGACCAGAACGCCCTCCTTATTTGACAGGTCCTTTCCCCTAACAGACACAGGATGGAGACTCAAATGACAGTCAGAGGTTGGATTTTGGTTTAA
The DNA here is from genome assembly GCA_033366665.1 of Phoxinus dragarum. Classification (NCBI taxonomy): domain Eukaryota; kingdom Metazoa; phylum Chordata; class Actinopteri; order Cypriniformes; family Leuciscidae; genus Phoxinus; species Phoxinus dragarum. Next base: position 376 of record JARPMJ010005775.1, read on the forward strand.
AATTAAAATTGGTTTACGATCCAATTTATGATGTCTAAATCCAACGTTTGTTTGACTTCAAGCTCCAATGGTCACTATAGTAACCAGATGACTGCATTCAGTGTTTGCTTCAGTTGTACAGTTTGACTCTTAACATAAGTTTTCCTCTTGTTTTTGAAACTGTATGTTATGTAAAAAAATGCAAACGAAAAATATTTTGTACATTTAATAAATATATTCTTAATATTTGTTGTTTTGATTTATGTTTAACCTTATATATCTCAATATTTATAACAGTTCGATGAGTTTTGAGTCTTGAACTGTGAACTCTCAAGGGTTGGCTTTTGAAATATATGTTGGATAACTGTTTATTCAGAATAAGTTCAGTGCAGTGTCATGAATGCATCACTTGCCATAATTGAGAGTGGTGAGAAAAGGATTAATATCACATTATTTTATTATATAGTACTCTGATTGTTTAAACATTGTTTGATACACGCAGACATTAAATAATCAGCGTATGGATCTCAATAACGGTGACATGATTCATGCTGCAATGCATTTTCTGGGTGCATCGTACAAAACTCATCTATGGCTCCCAGAATGCATTGTGGCATTAATCATGTCACCGTTGTTGAGATTCATATGCTGACTATTGAAGTCTGAGTGAGTCTTGGAGATACTGGTGTTTCATCATCAGCTCTTTAAAAGTTATGATTTCATGATGGAAATATGTTCATAATAGTACAGATTGAACAAATGACTGGTTAAAAAGAAACTAGTAAATCAAAGGTGGGAAAATAGCAGCATAAGAAGATGTTATTATAATATATTATAAAATGAGTAGGAAAAGAACAGTGTTATGGAAAGTAAAGACAGGAAGAAGTAATGATCTCTAGATTTAGATTAGGACACACAGGATTAAATTCAACACTTGCAATAATGAGGATGCATGAAAATGGTGTGTGTGGTGAATGTGATGCTTTCAGAAACAGTAGAGCATGTATTTTTTACATGTAACAAAGATGACGATCAACAAAGTAGTTTAGTTATTAATATAAAGGATAGACCAGTAAATGTCACGGACCTCTTGGGAAAGGGATTGAGAGATTCTCAGATATATGGGGCTGTTTTAACCTTTTTAAACAATACAGGATTAGATCATAGGATATAATGTTTGAGGATTGTGATGCTTCTGCCCACCTTGAAGATTGAGGAGCTGAACACGCAGAGACAGCAGAAGGCAGGTGAGGCATTACATCCCACAAATAAAAAGATAAAAAAAGAATATGCAGATGCTTCACCCATGTCTGTACAGTAGGTGGCGGTAAAACTCCCAAGGAGTGATCAGCCAGTGACAAGAAGAAGAAGATGCTGGACATTGTAAAATCACTGGATTGCTGAAATAATACGAAAAAATAATAACAATACAAAATAATAACACAAAACAACCGCAACTCAAACAATCATATTCTGGATGACATCAGTGAAATAGACCACTATATGATGATTATATTTTTTTTCCTCAAATAAAAAAAAGAAAATACCTGATCACCTTTTATCTTGCTTTTTCTTGCCAAAACAAAATGAGAACAACAGCCAGAGAGAAAAAAGAAAGTCAAAAAGTACCCAACTAAAGGAAATATGATCACCATAATGGTGACATAAAACCAAACTATTATTTTTCAATATAACATTAAAAAATATATATATATTTAAACCCTATAGTTTTACTCGACAAGATGCGGCACTGAATAAAACTTGTCTTGACTACTTGTGTGTCATATGAATAATATATATATGTGCCCCATACATGGAATCAGAGTGCCTACTATATGTAGTAAATGGAAAATCTCTACAGCAAAAGGCAAACAGCTACATGCATTCGGTTTGTTTCTACCATTTATTAGTAATGATTTACAGTTTCATTACTACTTACTATTTACCTGAGCATTCAGTATTGTGCAATATAGCATACAGAAGGTGAGAGACATTTTGGGGGGAAATAAGTGCTGCATTTTATAATTTAAACATGTGACTTTTCATGAAAATTCATGATGGCCGCCACCATATGACGTCATAATATGCAAATTAGATGGGAAAAATGTAATCCCTACATAAACTTTGGGTCATCCTTAATATTTCTCTAATTTACAGAAAGTCTGTATCTTTTATCCCTTTTAAGATATAGCCTTTTGAAATTAAGATGTCAAAATCGAACGTTTTAGGAAAAAACCTCTGGCGCCAAAAGGGTTAAAGAATACAGGATTAGATCATAGGATATAATGTTTGAGGTTGTGATGCTTCTGCTCACCTTGAAGATTGAGGAGCTGAACACGCAGAGACAGCAGAAGGCAGGTGATGCATTACATCCACAAATAAAAAGGATAAAAAAGAATATACATATATGCTTCAGCCATGTAGCCTGTACAGTAGGTGGCGGTAAAACTCCTAAGGAGTGATCAGCCAGTAACAAGAAGAAGAAGATGCTGGAGTTTTAAATGTTTAGTGGACGATGTAGAATCACAGACTTGCTGGCATCAGTGAAATATACTTATCATCTGAGCACATTTTCTCTTGCTATTCTTGTCAAAACACACAGATGCAACAGAAATATAATGGTAAAAGTCTAAAAACTACCCAAATAAAGGAAATACCGATCACCAATGATGGTGAGATTTACAAGATTCGCCTCAGGTCTGTGCACTGCATTGAGTAAACATATCGTAAACATCGTACTAAAACATGATACAATTCTGTTTTATTTATTGTTGAAACCATTTATATTCATTTTTGTAGACCCTCTGGAGTATTTCGGTTGTAAATACACACTTCTCATCGCGTTGTCTATCTAGAGACGCTTCAGACCCAGTACTGTCAATGATAGTGACATGACAAGTGGACCCATGAACTGCCCTAAATGTGGCTGGATATGTTCAGTACAAACAATTGTAGGATATCACATGCATTTTATTTCTGGTAGCCCAGTCAACACGTTGATCTCATAATGATGTCACAACGTCAGCAATGTGAGTTCACAGTGATGTAAAGTGTAACCTCACACACTCTCACTGTGTGCTCAAACTATGGCCACAATACGAGCTCATCCCAGCTAGCAATGTTATTGTTCTATGAATGTTTTGAGAGCATTATGTTATGTTCTTGTAATGTTTTCTGTAGCTATTTTTATTTTTGTTACCAGAATGTTCTCTTAAAAGTTAGGATAACACTCTCCTAAAACATTTTAAACATGTTTGATAACATTGATAGAACATTATCCCCGAACATTCTAATAAAGTTTAGCGGGAAGTTTTCCAGCAGACACAGGACTGATCCCTCTTAAAAGAGTTTGTTAGAAAGTAATAGTTTGGTTTTGTCACCAATGTGGAGGTCAGTGTTTGCTTTAGTTGAGCTCTTTGACCTTGACTATTTGATGTTAGAATATCTTTGCCTGCTGTAAGAGTTTATTATAGCTAGAGAAATTATGATTAAGTACTTTGTGCAATTCTCAACAACAATTGTTTTAATGTTAGCTTAGCTGTCGTTAGTCGCTAAGCCCCGTACATGCTTCCAAATAACTTATTTGAGGACTGAGGATGGTGGCATTGTGTTAATAACATAGATCAACTCTGGAGTTAACTTTAATGCATGAGTTGTGGACACGTTTGTGCAGGTGACTGTGTTCATGATACTAACCATTTAAAAAGTCCTGGTAAACTCGGTCAGGTCGTCTTCCCCCGTCAGTAACATCTGTGACTGATGACATTTACACGGGGACGCAAGTACACAGAGAAACGCATATTGAGAAACACTCAGTGTTCATTTAACACAGAGGATTCTTCACTTTCCAACTCAGAAAATGTTCATTTAAACACTTTAACCCTCTGGGGACCTCGTGTGTTTTTTTAGCAATGCAAAATAAACTCAAAATGCTCTGTTAATTTTGATCTTTCATTTTCGTGTTATACATCAATCGATCCTGTTCAGTTTCTATTTTTTGTTTTGTATACTCACAATAAAAATAAAGTGTTTTGCTTTTTGCCAAATAAAGAAAAATAAACATGATGCGAGTTCTGCACTCTCTCTGTCAATGAACTCCAATTGAAACGCGTTAGAAAATGATCTGTAACTCCACGAAACTGCAGTCAAACAGGCAAACATACCCACGGGCATAAAGCTTCAGATCGCATCTTTCAAATGAAGTAATTTATATAAAAAACAAATATTCTCAGCTTCTGTAATCTGTATGAAAAGAGAGCGATTCCAGTCGAGCTCATTACGAGCTAATTGACTTTAATTCGTTCACGCCTACTGACGGAGCGCGCTATTCACAAGATAATGTGTTAAGCCATCTATGCAAAACAGGTAAACGCCCCCAAGCAAATGCTTTAAGTTTCATCATTCAGTCACCTGCGCGTTGGGAAGATGGCACGATACAATAATATTCTTCAACTTTTTTTAAAGGAATGTAGCTTCATCACAACACAGTCAGAAATCAGAAAGAGTAAGTAGGCTACATATTTACCCACTATTATTACATATATTTTAAATATATTTTCACAAATTAATATGGAAAACATGTCGATTTTACTGGTTATCTAAGGCCAAATTAGAACCTGGAATTGATATTTTCTCCCGCAGTGCTGAATGAGAAGAGCCATTAATATTATTAATAACTATTGTTTTCTAAGTGGCTAAAAACATCTCCATCTCCGCTGTTAAGCAGATGCGCTTTTAGAGAGAAATGCACCTTTCATACGCATTACATAATCAGAATGTATTAGCTTTCGATTCGAATTTGTTCGTTTTAAAGTGGACATTTCAAGCTTTAGCTACATAGGCTGTATTTAGTTTCAGTTCTCGCGCTCCAGTTCACGGAGATCATGAAAGCGCGCCTGATTGTTTATTTTACAAAAGCACAACGCTTTCTTGTTATTGTTAGTTTACACAAATAAAAGTAGTTGCGAATAATGTATTATTATTTTCTTTATGACCAGAAATGATAAGAGTATTTTAAGTTGTTTCCACTGTTGATAGGAAAATGCAAGTGTTCGCATCCGTGCCATGCAGTCCGCGCTACACACTCACGCGCTGTGCGTAGGGCACCAAGAGCTGAGAGGGCACCAAAAAAATAGCCTCCCGGAAGTTCCGCGCGCGTGTGCCTCATGAAGCGCATGTAATGTTATAATAATGATGATATTATTATTATTATTTGCGTACACGGACCCCAAACAGACCGCGTCTTCTAAGTCAGGTGACTGTAAATGCGCAAAAATTGTTTCCATTGCAGTTTTGCGAAATATTCCTTTCAGTTGGTCGCAAGATCTGTGTGCTTTGCAAAGGACACACTGTAAAAATGAAAACATAGATTTTATTTATATCTAATTAATAAAAATGAGGCAACAGATTACAAGCAATTTTATTAATTAAATTTAACAAATTAGAATTGAGTAATAATTAATCAAATTAATTCCTTAAATGTTACACTGTAAAAAATAAAACATAGATTTTATTTATATTTAATTAATACAAATGAGGCAACAGATTACAAGCAATATTATTAATTAAATTTAACAAATTAGAATTGAGTAATAATTAATCAAATTAATTCATTAAATGTTACACTGTAAAAAATAAAACATAGATTTTATTTATATTTAATTAATAAAAATTAGGCAACAGATTACAAGCAATATTATTAATTAAATTTAACAAATTAGAATTGAGTAATAATTAATCAAATTAATTCATTAAATGTTAACCATTTAAAATGAGTAAATTTTACAAATATATGTTATTGCCAACATTGAAGACACCTGATGTTAACAAGCAGAATCACTGAAGGAGAAAACCATAATTAAAGTCACCATTATGGAGATGAGTGTGTGTTTTAGTTGGGCTCTTCACCCTTAAATTATTAACTTTAAGTTTTGTTTGGCTGCTGTACATGAGTTATAACAGCCAGGTGAACAAACGATGATCTGATGGTGTTGGTTGTGTTTTAACATAATCAATATTCACAATCATTTGACCTGAATCACTGAACTCAAATGGAGTCCAATTAGTGACTTAAGTTAACTTTATTAACTATAGAAGTACTGGCATTGTACACCATAATATATTTAACTTTTACAATGTAATCCAAATAATTTCTAAAAACTTTCTCTTGTACAAAAAAAAAAAAAAAAAAAACACAGACATCATGAATCAGCCTGTAACTCTCACAATGGTGACATTTATAAAGCATGTTGCAGTGCATTCTGGGTTGCACCCAATCAAAACTCATTCATGGCTCCCATCATGTATTGCTGAGCATGAAATAAATAATGAGCTTATGATCAGAGGTTGTCACCATTGCTGAGATTCATACGCTAAATCTTGATGTCTGTGTGTGCCAAAAAAAAAAACACATATATGTTTTATTATTATTGATTTGATCATTTGGATTTCATTGCAAAGGCTAATAATATATGCAGCTAGAATTAATAAAATAAATTTAACTCATAAATTGGACTCTACATGAGATCAGTGATTCAAGTCAAATGATTGTGAAACTATGAAACACAACCAACACCATCAGATCAACATTTCTATTTGTTCATCTGGCTGTTATAACTCATGTACAGCAGCCAAACAAAACTTAAAGTTAATAATTTAAGGGTGAAGAGCCCAACTAAAACACACACTCATCTCCATAATGGTGACTTTAATTATGGTTTTCTCCTTCAGTGATTCTGCTTGTTAACATCAGGTGTCTTCAATGTTGGCAATAACATATATTTTGTAAATTTTACTCATTTTAAATGGTTAACATTTAATGAATTAATTTGATTAATTATTACTCAATTCTAATTTGTTAAATTTAATTAATAATATTGCTTGTAATCTGTTGCCTCATTTTTATTAATTAAATATAAATAAATCTATGTTTTATTTTTTACAGTGCAGCTTGGTAAAAGGCAGGACACACCTTGGAAATGCCAGGCATGTAATGTTCACTTGTGTCTTCAGTTGAACATTTAGTTTCTCCACATAGAGGAATTACAATAAAACAGATTGAAAAACAAAACCTTTGAATCTCTTTGTTTAGGCTTGCCTCATGATGGGCCATTGGGGGAGTGTCTGTCACACCCTGGGTCTGAATCTCATTAATATTGATAGGCCATCACCACTCCCACGCATAAACCTTTTCTGACAAAAAAAACGGTCTTACAAAGTTTAAATCAATGTATTGTTTTATGTGAACGATTAGGCAGGATGTTTCTCACATCATTTTGAAACCAGAACTCGAAGCGACAACATCCATTAGTCAAAAGTCTTGGGAACACATATTTAGTATGCGTTTTGTGGTCTTAATTCAGCATCTTTCATTTTTATTTTTTTCAATAACCACGCATAAACATTATTCTCTTAAAAATACAAACATGTACATACATGTTCCTCACATATTATGGTTTGTGCTATATAGAGTGAATTTACACATTTGCCATTAACATGTTTATAAATAACTGAAAAAAGCACAAATGTCAGGGCATGTCAAAACATCCCAAGGGCCCCAAAAAACAGCTTGGTCCCCAGAGGGTTAAAGGTGGTTTGTATTGGAAACAATGGCTGTGTTAATTTAACTAATGGTGTTAATGTGTTATTTTGTTTATTTTAAGCTTCTGGCTGGAATGGTATTTGAATAGATTCAATTTCTTTAGGAACCAGATGATGTTTGAGGAAACATTGGTGTCGTAACCCGTCCCGACTTCATGCAGGATGCAGGACTCCATTCACTCTCCAGCTTCATTTTCACTGAAACAAATATAAAATATAAAATGTTTGATATGCCTCAATATCAAACACACACACTCACACACACACACACACACACACACACACATACACAAAACACACACACACACACACCAAAGTTTAAAGAATAGATGTAATATAAAATGTAAAGATGTTTTCTGGGGGTGAGAAAACTTAACATAATCCAAGATGTATTATTTGGAATCTGGAATTACATCAATTCATGCTGTTGTTGTAATGATGTTTTTAAAAAAAATATATATATTTTCCCATTAGTTTTATTGTAACTGTTGTTACGTTATGTTATTTTTTCTTTGTGTCTTTATAATATCTGTGTATGCTTTATGATGTTTTCTTTGAGTTTCAGATCATCGCTGGCGGCTCTTTCGCCGGCCAGAGGAATCTGTTGCGACTTCGGGTCGGTCACAATGGCTCAGTTATTGTAGGCTAGTTATTTTTTTATTTTTTTTTGTGTGTGTCAGGTTATTTATGTTGCTGTTTAATTTCGTTAGATTAGGTTTTGTTTGTTATTTTGGGCCTTGGATCTCTCAGACGAGAATACCACTTTATTGATTTATCTTTTTTTGTTAAAATTAATTCTACTTTGTTATATCATTTTCGTTTGGGCCGTAGGGTCCTTCTAACAAATCTAAATGAGTTATTGTTATTTACTTTTGTGATTCACAATACATTTATATTATAACTTATTGAATTTGCCTTTATCCTTTCTGTTAAATGGCCTGTTAAACGTGTCATCTTTATTCATGATTAGATGCAGATTATTGCTTTCATTTGTAATAAAACATTTATTAAAGTTTCACAATCTGAAGGGAATTTAATACAATTTTCATTTTGTAGAAAGCAGTGATTAATATAGTAATTATAAAGCTAATGTTACTCACATTTCTGCACAGCAATCAGTGCATGATGCAATACTGTCATAGATGTCTTTCAAACATTTAAAACAGTCGCAGCACATTTCAACCTTGTCCTTCACATCCACACTGGTGCTGTCGTGACATCTGCAACTGCATCCGTTACCGCAGTTCTCCTGGCAGTTCTCACATCCTCTGCTTTTCCCACAACCCATCACTCGCAAGGTTAACTTCACAGTTTGAAGCAGTAAGCTGATCTGGAAATATTCTCAATCAATACATGAGTGATCAGAATGTCATTGAAGTAAAAGATCCTTTTTATGAGGACAATGAACGTGTGTGTCTGACCAACCTTATATGTGCCCAAACTTTGGGCCTATTTATAATTATCACAAGGGCTCACAAAGTCTAGTTCACGAAATTTCCAAACCAATGGTGACCATAAAGTCGAATCTTCATATCAATAACGTACGATCATGTTTTAGGCCGTAAGTGAAGACGTTTTACGTTTAATCCGTTCCCATATATGGGGCACTAAATCATTTTCTAGCCACTTTTTTCTAGTTCACCTTATGGCCTATTTGGTTAACATTCCTATAGGCATTTTATCTCGGTTGGCCCAGTTTACAAGCACATTTATTATGGGCTGTAACTGACTGTAAGTGTTAAATTAACTCTCCTGGAAGTTTATTTGGCTCCACACTCAAGAGTGTTAAAGTGTTCAAATATGAGTGTTAAATGAACACTCAATAGTGTAAAAGTTAATGAGATAATTATGTGATTAATTGAGTGATGATTGAGCATTATTGAAGACACCTGATGTTAACAAGCAGAATCACTGATGGAGGGGAAAAAAATCACAATTTCAAGTCACTATTATGGATATCAGTGTTTGCTTTAGTTGGGAATTTTTCCCTTAAATTTTAAATTTAGATTTTGTCAAGTGGTTTCCCTGAATTTAACTGAAAATTCAACTTTTATTACTTCTGCAGTTTCCAAATGATTCAACCTCCTGAATAGAATCCCTCTCTAACAGTCTAAATCTACAAAGAAAAATAAGTTGTCTAAGCACGCCTGACACAATTAATCAAGGGTTCATTATTTGCACCAGGTGTGCTTGAGCTAGAAAACATGAAATATCTGAACTGGTTAGGTTTGTTGAGTGTCACATTTGAATGCAAGTTAGAAATATGGCTTAGTCATAAGAATGGTCCAAAAAGTTAAAAGAGTGTATCTCCCTTAACAAACAAGGAAAAGGATACAAAAAGATAGCGAAGGCACTAAACTGTTCCTAGAGGACACAGTTGGAAGCATAGTTTGCAAGTTCAAAGTTAAAGGAACAGTGGTTCACTACCTGGACGGGAAGAAAAAGGCAGCTAACAACGGCTGCAACCAGATTCTAAAAAGGCAGGTTCAGTGCAAAAGGGCTGCAGGCTTTTGTCCCTTAAATTTTACCATTTTGATTTTGTCTGGCTACTGTAACTGAGTTATAACAGCCAGATGAACAAAGAGAGAAGATTATCTGATGGTGTTGGCGATGTTTTAAAAAAATTTGACCTGAATCACGAACTCCTCATCTCTGATTTAGTTTTACTTCATTGATTATAGCAGCACTGTCTTTGCACAGCATACAATTTTTAGCATTTGCAATGTAATTCAATGGATTTCTTAAAAGGTGTTCTGATAAAACCTTTAAAAATATATATTTAGACAGTTTTTAAAAACCTGCACTTTGAAACAAGTTTTTAAAACTGCGTTTTCAGGCACCCAAAACACTGCTGTCATTTAAATGAACGGCCAAAACAGATCCAAAGTTTTATGTTTTTAGTCGAAAATGGTGTCATGTAAACAGCCTCTTACACTGCGGATTTTGCTGTGTACCTTTTAGCAAAACGTACTGGGAACAAAAAAATAAAACTTGCCACTGAGAACGACTAATACAACAACAAATAAATCTAGCTGTAGTATTCTGTATTAACTAGATGTATGTGAGTGTCATATTTAGTTATTTAGTTTACACTGACCTGATACCTATCTATGGTGCCGTGTCTCTTGCTGTCACTCAGAGTCTCTCAGCATTTGTCTGATTGTATGAACTTAATAAGAGTAACTGGAAGTGTCACACATGAAATATGAGGAAATGCCTCCCACTTATAGAACACTTACTGTAAATGAGGCAGTGTTTTTGTCTTTAACAACAAGAGTATGCCAAGAAGTTCAGCAGAGTTAAGCTTCAGCTTCAGCTTCAGAACAACATGAGGGCGAGCTTTCATAACCACTTAATGATATTCATCTCAATGTAATAATGTAACTTCAGCTGAATGCATCAGAAATACTATTACCATTAAACAAGAGTCCAATTAGTGATCAATTGAATGGTTCATCCTTCATAATTTTCACTGATACTGACCAACTGTTTGTATTTAATTACATGTTCTGCACTCTCCGTTACCTCACTTATCTCTTGTTGATTGTTTTATGTACATTATGCAAATAAAGTTGCAGCCAAATATGCAAAAATAATGAAATAACAAATAAATTTAAAACTGAAATTCAACAAACATCAATGCGTCTTTGTTATGAATATTGCGACTTTGTTATGAGAGAGAGAGAGAGAGAGAGAGAGAGAGAGAGAGAGAGAGATGAACTAAAAAATCCCTTCAGGTTAATTTCTGTAGATTTTAGGAAATGAAGTCTCATAACATTCTTGAGCTTTGAGGGTTTCAACAAATGTCTTCGGCTTTGTTCGGATGTTTCATTTGATTTTGCAACCGTGTCTATTTTGTGATCGGCCTTTTCTGCAGTTATGAGCCGAACTGTAACAGTATGTTTATAATTTAGTTCCCGAGATCAGTTGTACTGCAAAAACGATTGTACTCTGTATTTTTGTCTTGTTTTCCAGTAAAAATATCGAAATATTCTTAAATCAAGACACATTTACTTGAGAAGCAAAGTGACTTAAGATATTAAGTCTTCTGAAAAGTGAATCACATAATGTTTGCAGGGCAACCGATCTCAGGAAGTTATGTCTTATCAAGTCAATTCATCACAGTCATAATTGTAGTTGCACAAAATATTTAAGAAAACTTACATTTTACACATTTAAGTTTTAATTGAATTAATTGGTGGATTTAAATGGTAAACTGTAAGCATGAGATGTCAGAAATCAGCAGCAGAAAAGCCTGTTTATAGAGCGGTTTCTCATGTTTGTGAGGACAGACATTCCTCAACTAACAGGGAACATTCTCATAACTTTGGCTTATGTAGCAGGGATATGTTGTTACACCAGATTATAACAATAACACAGCAAAAAACTCCAGTGTTAAATGGACTCTCCTGGGAGTTTATATGGCTCCAGACTCAAGAGTGTTAAAGTGTTAAAAAATTTGTGTTAAACTAACACTCAAGAGTGTTAAATTATATGAGCTATCAATGAAGTGATTCATTGAGTGATGATTGATCATTATTGAAGACACCTGATGTTAACAAGCAGAATCACCAAAGGAGAAAATCTATTTTTTTAAGGCACTGTTATGGTGATCAGTGTTTGTATTAGTTGGGCTCTTGACCCTTGAATCATTAACTTTAGATTTAGTTTAGGTTTTGTATCTGAGTAATAACTCTCAGAGAGAATAGTTGTTCAGGTATGTTTGTTATGTTTTGACATAATCATAATTTGACCTGAATCACAAATCTCATTTAGAGAGTTATGTCTACCATGTTGATTACAGCAGCCTGTAATTCTACATTTAATGATTTTCAGCATTTTCAATGTAATCCAAAATATTTCTTACAAGTTGTTCCCATCATGCATTGCGGTATGAATAAATTATGATCTGAATTGTCTAGTAATTTTCTTTTCCTAATTGAATATTCTTTTTGCCACCGTTGTTGAGATTCATACACTGATTCTTGATTTCTGTGTGTGCCAAAAAACAAGATTCTGTTTTATCAGAACAAGTTTTAAGAAATCCTTTAGATTGTTTAGAAGATGCTGGATGTTATTCCGTAGAATCACAGTGATGCTATAACCAACAATGTACATTTAAGTTAGAGATTAGACTCTAAATGAGTTGCATGATTTGGTAAAATTATGATTATGTCAAAACACAACCAACACCACTTGATCAAATTTTATCTTTGTTCATCTGAGCGTTATAACTCAGATACAACAGCCAAACAAAATCTAAAGTTGATGAATTAAAGGTCAAGAGCCCAACTAAAACAAACACTAATCACCATAATGGTGTCTTAAAAAAATAGATTTCCTCCTTTGGTGATTCTGCTTGTTAACATCTGGTGTATTCAATAATGCTCAATCATAACTCAATGAATCACTTAATTATCTCATTAACTTTAACACTCTTGAGTGTTAGTTTAACACTCATATTTGAACACTTTAACACTTTTGAGTCTGGAGCCAAATAAACTCCCAGGACAGTTATTTTAACACTGGAGTTTTTGCTGTGAAGTTTTGAACAAATCTTAGCAGAAAAACATTATATAATGTTTTTATGTTCTCATAAAGTTGGGAGAAAACTTTTTGTACAAAATGTTAAAAAAAAAGTTTTATTGTCACCATTGTTGAGGTTTTTATTATGAGTAATAATAAAATAATAATAAGTTTATTTTATATAGCGCCTTTCTCAAACCCAAGGTCGCTTTACATAGTTAGAAGGCAAGGAAACACAACAAACAACCAAAACAATACTACAAAGACAGGTTATCCAGATGAAGCTATGAGTTTGGTGTGGAGAAATGTTCAGTAAACAAAAAGGTCTTAAGATGTGCTTTAAAGATGGGAAGAGAAGGACAGTCACGAAGAGGTTGCGGGAGGCGGTTCCAGAGTTTGGGGCCCAAGGCACTGAAGGACCTTCCACCCAGGGTGGAAAGTCTGAAGCGGGGGATGGTCAAGAGATTTTGGTCAGAGGATCTTAGTGAGCGGTAAGGAGTGTAAGGGGTCAGGAGGTCGCGGATGTAGGGGGGAGCAAGGTTGTGGAGGGCTTTGAAGGTGAGTAGTAGGACTTTGTATTTGATCCGGGATGAAACTGGTAGCCAGTGGAGTTGGTGGAGAATGGGGGTGATGTGTGCTGATCGTCTGGTGTGGGTGAGGAGCCTGGCAGCCGAGTTTTGAATATATTGTAGCCTTTGAAGGGATTTAGCAGGGAGACCAAGGAAAAGTGAGTTGCAGTAGTCTAGACGGGACATAATGAACGAGTTAATCAAAGTCTGTGCATCACTAACAGAGAGGAAGGGTTTGAGGCGAGCAATGTTACGGAGGTGAAAGAAGGCAGTCTTAGTGAGTGATTTGATATGAGGATCAAAGCTTAGGGTGGAGTCAAGTAGAATGCCAAGATTTTTAACAACGGGGGTAGGATGGACAGGTGAACCATCAATGTTAAGAGTGAAACTGGGAGATTTGGAGAGGATGCTTTAGGGCCAATCAGCAGAATTTTGGTTTTATCTGTATTGAGTTTGAGAAAATTGTTTTGCATCCATAGTTTTAAGTCAGAAAGGCAGTCAGTGAGGGAGCGTGGTGGAAGGTCAGGGGCAGAGGGAGTGGTTAAATAGAGTTGGATGTCATCTGCATAACAGTGGAAGTTAAGACCGTGGCTGCGTATAATCTGGCCAATAGGGAGGATGTATATGAGAAAGAGGAGGGGCCCAAGTACAGAACCCTGGGGGACACCACGAGTGACAGGGGACATGGAAGACTGATGTGGACCAAGTGTTACAAACTGCTTTCTGTTGGAGAGGTATGACTGGAACCAGTTGAGGGCTGTGCCAGAAACACCAATAGCAGACAGACGGGCTATTAGAACATTGTGGTTGATGGTATCGAAAGCAGCACTAAGGTCAAGGAGGATGAGAATGTTAAGTGAACCAGAATCAGCAGACAGAAGGAGGTCATTAGTTATACGTAGAAGGGCAGTCTCTGTGCTGTGACATGAACGGAAGCCAGATTGAAAAGGCTCATATAGGTCATGGTGATTAAGAAAGGTGTGTAGTTGTGAGGCCACCACTCTTTCCAATACCTTGGCCAGGAAGGGGAGGTTGGAAATAGGGCGGTAGTTTACTAGTGATGTAGGGTCGCAGTTCGGTTTTTTGAGGATGGGTGTGACTGCAGCAGTTTTGAGGGCAGCAGGCACAACACCAGAGTTGAGGCAGGTGTTTACAATTAATGCAATGGGTTCAGATAAGGATGTGATGCAGGCTTTAAGTAGAGGGGTGGGGGCAGGGTCAAGCTGACACGATGTAGAGTTGGACTTATTAATAATGTCAGTGATAGTGAGGGAGTCTATAGTGGTAAAATGGGAGAGCTGAGGGCCCAGAGAGGGAGGAGAAGCAGAGAGAGAGATAGCATTTGGGTTGAAACAGTGGTAGATTTGGCTAATTTTGTCATCAAAGAAGTGTAAGAAGGCCTGGCACTGCTCAGGGGTCTTAGGACAGGCAGTGACGGGGGGTTTGAGGAGTTTGTCCAGGGTCCTGAACAGGGTTTTAGGCCTGGACATGGAGGAGGTTATGAGTGATGAGTAATAGTTTGAGCGGGCAGCATTGAGGGCATCCCTATATGCCTGAGTATGTTCGGTGTAAAGCATGGAGTGAATTGTAAGGCCAGTTTTCTTATATAGCCGTTCAAAATGCCGGCCAGCGGCCTTAAGTTGCCTGAGCTCAGGGGTGAACCAGGGACATGTACGGTTTGCTGGTACAAG
This sequence comes from Phoxinus dragarum, assembly GCA_033366665.1. Lineage (NCBI taxonomy): Eukaryota > Metazoa > Chordata > Actinopteri > Cypriniformes > Leuciscidae > Phoxinus > Phoxinus dragarum. The sequence continues at coordinate 15,740 of JARPMJ010005775.1, forward strand.
CCTAGTCCTGACAGGGGCTAAGCTATCAAGCAGGCTGGTCAGGGTGCCATTGTACATAGCAACCAAGTCATCAGCGGACAAGAGCTCGTCAAGGTCGAAAAGTGGCGAGGCCTGTATAGAGGCAGAAAACATGCTGTGGTCTATTGACCTGATGTTACGACATGTAATATTTGTTTTCTCTGAGGAGGGAGGAGGGGTAATAATATGGAAATGGCATTCAATTAGCTTATGGTCAGAGACACCAGAGATGGAACCAGAGACAGAGATGTCATTCAGACCAGAAGAGCAGAGCAGATCCAAAGTGTGGCCATGAGTGTGAGTAGGAAAGTCAACATGCTGTGTCAAACTAAAACAGTCCAATACAGAGTTAAACTCAGAGGTGTATGAGCAATTAGTATCCACATGAATGTTAAAATCCCCTAACATAATCACAGCAGAACAAAGAGATGAAATGACAGTGAGAAGTTCATTCAGTTCAGACAGAAAATTTACAGATGGTTTAGGGGGGCGGTAGATTAGCAATAGTAAGAGGGATGGAGTAGAAACAACTTTCACAGCAATATATTCAAATGATGTCACTTCAAATGGCCTAAGTTCTTTAACAGTCAGATCTGAGCGGTACACTACAGCCAACCCACCCCCTCTCCCTACAGATCTGGGTTTGGATAAGTAGCAGTAGCCAGGGGGGGGTCAGCATGTTTAAATTAATGCAGTCACCAGGTTGTTGCCAGGTCTCTGAGAGACAAAACAAGTCACATTTTTTGTCCGCAATGATATCGTTTATTAGGGCCGTTTTGTTTGTGATTGAGCGCGCATTTAGGTGGCCAATGTTAAAGTTCTGGCATGATGACGAGGCAGGAGGTGGCAGCCTTGGAGGGTGACAAAGGTTGTCAAAGTTAATTCCCCTGGTCTTTGGCTGGTATCGTTGACAACGATCGGGCGTGTAAACAGTTGGGATGTGAGCAACATGTCCATAGATGAGAGTCGGTTTTCTTTTGAAGCGATGAACATAACGTGGACGACGAATAATTCCGAGCGAGCTGCAGAGTTTATACAGCGACGGGTCCAGGGGGGCGTGGCAGCGTAAAAGTTTGAGATCAGCAGGGGTGTAAACAGGCTCCATTAACAGATTACAAAAAACACACAGGCACAGCATAAAGCGAGCTGAGAGTACATTAATCAAGCTGCCAGCGGGAAACATGACACCGACACAGTAAGGTTGCCACAAGCAACACAGCAACACCACGCTAATGCTACATTTTAGCCAACCAGGCTCACAACACAACCCAGTCCGCAATGTAATCAACGCAGTTTAGTACGCTAACCACTGAACAGACTGGGGACACCAACGAGGCAAGCGGGTAAAAACACACTCACCTCTGCAGCAGTCACTGTGAAGAGAGAGAGGAAGAGAGCTCATGCAGGGGAAGAGCAGGCGTGCCGGGCCGTGGCAGACAGAACTGGAGGAGCAAAGTTTGTAGCAAAGTTTGTAGCATTAATCCACGGATTGATACAACGGCAGCGATGCTCCAGCGACAGAACAGGAAAGTTCGGCAGACACCAGGAGGAGATGCGGTAATCCACTAGATTTCGGGGGTAAATGACACATAGAAGGAATCCAGCGATAGCAAGGAAGGAGAGACACCCGGTGAGCAGCGGCAGACACACACGCACAGCGTTCACTCAGACCGGGAAGAGCAACACTCACTTTAATGAGTGTTGATTAAAACATTACAGTAATCTTTCAATTACAACAGTTACATTTTTTTTATTTATGTTTCTATCAAACAGTGGTGGGCCTTTCATTTCACACCTAGGCCTTCAGTGATGTCCAACCTGAATTAATAACTTTTAATAGTGTAGCATCGCACACACATACTCTCTATAATTGTTGTGAAATTCCTGTTTTTATTTTGCTCCGGCAGTTCCATGGTTAATGCGGTGAGTTCGGGAAAGGCCAGGTAGTGAGAAACGAGCGAATGAGTTAGGCTTGTGTTAGTGTGCAGTGGTTCTTGCTTTCTGATTATAAATTCAGAAATGGATCCTCCCTTGTCTTATCCTTCAATGGTTACAATAGTATTAATGTTTGAAAAAAGAAGTTGTTTCGATCATAAATTTACAAGAAAAATTAAGAAGAAAATCATATTCACCACGGACAAAACCGGGGGCCAAAAATGCATTATACTCACAAACTACTGATTATTTTTTACACAAAATCCATCCTAATTTCTTTCCACAAAACGACTTAAATTACTTGGTTGTACAGGTTGTCTGTGCATTTAATTTCCAACAACCTTTTCTATCACCATCGAGGCTAATGTGCTGAAAGTCCAGTCTGTCCCGTCGTATTTCTGGCATAAGTTTTAATTGGCTTTAGTGCTGAGAGTGTCTGCTCGGATAAGGCTGGATAAGGGATTTTTTCCGGTAGGTTTGAACCTGCTGGCGGTCGAGGAAGGAAAGAAACATTCATTTGTGGGTTGAAAAACTATTAAATCTACAGGAATATATTTTAGTTTACACCAGTGTTCTTTAACCCTCCTCCTGAAGGACCCCCCAACACTGCACGTTTTCTTTGTCTCCCTAATCAAACATACCTGATTCAACTCATCAGATCATTATCACATGGGTTAATGAGCAGATGAGTTGAATCAGGTGTGTTTGATTAGGGAGACAAAGAAAACGTGCAGTGTTGGGGGTCCTTCAGGACAGGGTTGAGAAAAACTGCCCTAATCAAACACACCTGATTCAACTCATAACCCATTGCTGCGTCCCAATTCGCATACTATTTATCCTAAATAGTATTCGAAAGAAGAATTAGTACGTCCCAAATCATAGTATGTTGAAATGAGTGTTCCCAAGAGACCCATATGGTCTACTATTACCGGTCAAAATCCGAAGTGTAGATCGATGGCACTCTAACGGCTAAAATTGCCCACAACACATCGCACGCTGGACGAGGATTCGGTTAGAACTACAAACACGAGTGAAAAGTGTTTTAAAAAAAAATTACAGACACGGAGGATGCACAAGTCCATCAGTTATGTAGAGAGATTTAGATAAAGGGGTTTGAGCAGAGGTGGGTACTCCAGAGGCAACTAATTAGTTATATCTCTTCTATGGAAACACTAATCACTGTTATGGTGACTTCAAATGAAACACATTAGAGTTAAACCTCTATTAATTCTCAATAAAACTTGTAGATGTCTGACAGAAATAAAGTCAGTCTGGTTAGTAATAAGTGAAGCTGGTAATGCTGTTTGTGGAGTTGTTTATTCCTCCTCTGCTGAGATCTTCACAGATTTAATGTCTTCTTTTCTCTTCAGTGGATTTCATCTAAGGCTGTGGCTGAAATTACTCCATATTTAATATACACAGATTTTTTGGCTACGATAATGTCCAGTTCTGGTTTATTTCTTTGCTCTTGGCTGATATGTGGCATTGCTATGCAGAGGTGTAAAGTCCAGGTTCAGAAAGTAAAAGTCCTCCTCAGTATTTTGTTACAATCCCCTGGATTTGCTAATTCAGACAGGAGAGAGAACTAATTAGTGAAATCAGCTGACTGAGTTTATGGGTGGAATAAACATATGGCAGGACTTTTAATCGTTTTGCCCCTGGATTACCCACCTCTGGGTTTGAGTGATTAATTATCAGTATCTAACCTGATGATTAACTTTTAAATGCATCATTATATTCAAATTGCAAACACATGAAGAGGTCTCTGCATTAAAGACCCGCGATTGGCAGATGAACATGCTACTACATTTCTCTCCGATAGGATATTAAATTAGATTGAATGGAGGATTTTAACTGTGACAAGATGATTGACAGGGCAGTTTACTGACAGGATACACGCGACAGATCTGTCCATTAAAGATAACGAAGTAGTATGTCCCAAGTACTCTTTCTGCTACACACTCAAAAGTATGTACTTTTTCTTCACAAAAAGAGTACATACTTTGAGGCGCATAGTATAAGTAGGAGAATTGGGATGCAGCCCATGTGATAATGAGCTGATGAGTTGAATCAGGTGTGTTTGTTTAGGGAGACAAAGAAAACGTGCAGTGTTGGGGGTCCTTCAGGAGCAGGATTGAAGAACACTGGTTTACACAGTTCGCTACAGATGCGGTTAGCTAGCTCTGACTACCAGTAATAGTAGTACACCGCTCTGACCATCCAATCAAAGGGCGTGAAAATGCTTACGTTATTGTATGCCTGCTAGATGGCCCCGGTGCAGTCAATCTGATTGGCTGATTAAATCTGACTGATTATCTGATTGGTTAAAGCAAAAGTTCCATTGCCATTCATTTTAAAGGGCACCTATTATGGTGTTTGAACATAAATGTGTGTTGGCAGTGTGTGCAATCACCCTATAATGATAAAAATCCAACCAGTATTTTTTTTAAATCCCCATAAATCATAAGCACTGTCTCAGAACGAGCTGTTCTCAGAATCAATGCAATGTGACGTCGAATTGCACAAGCCCCGCCCACGACTGTTGATTGACACTGCAGTATGAGCATAGACCCGCCCTGAGTGAGATGGACACAGTCCGCCATTGTTTCGCTGCTGGAGCAGCTGTAGAACGTCTCGGAAAAGCGATTGAGGTGTTTTGTTTTTTGGATGTTAGAATAAACATAGCAGTCTTCATTTACTCTCGTTGTTACTCGAGGATTGATCAGTACAACTGCTCTCGTGATCCAGCTTACAGTCTCCGGAGCGACAGGACTAACGTTACTGTCACTGCAGAAATGAAAGTGAGAGCGAGCACTTTATGACAGCTCGAGCTCATCGAGTCGTTTTATTGATATACAGTTTACCAGTTTATAAAGCACCCACTGAAAAGGTGTGTTTACTGTTAGTTGTAACGAGTGTTTTGTGTAACTCTCGCTGTGTAATGCCATGATAATGAAATGGCGCTTTTCCACTGCATGGTACGGCTCGGTTCGGCTCGGTACGGTTCGTCTCGGCGCGGAACGGTTCGGCGCTTCGCTTCTTTTCCACTGCGTGGTACGTCTCGACTCGGTACGGCACGGTTCGGTTTGCTTTAGATCGGTTGCTTTTTCCACTGCAGTTAGTACCGCTTCAAAGTGGGTGGGACTGATCGTTAATAGTTGTTGCCTCTAATTTGTCCCTACACTGTTTGTAGGTCCGGCGGCAATCAACAAGAGGAACGTCTGCACCTCGTCCACTGACCACGATTCAGCCATTTCTTTTTTAACTTATTTTGTCAAGTAAATACTCTAAAAACAGGTGCTACTGCGTTGGCTGTTGTCTGGCTATTTAAATCTAGCGGGTTTAGTGTCTCGTATCGCAAATACAATGGCGCTGAAGTGACTGACCAATCAGTGATCTGCAGTGTTTTCACGTCACGTTTAGTATCGGTACGGTACGCTTGGAACCCTCAACAGAGGTGGTACCATTTAAAGCGAGCCGAAGCGAGCCGTACCGTACCGTACTATGCAGTGGAAATGCGCCATAAGTGAGCCGTACCGAACCGAGCCGTACCGTACCAATGCAGTGGAAAAAGCGCCAAAGCGTGCCGTGCCGTACCGAACCGTACCGTACCGTACCATGCAGTGGAAAAGCGCCAAAAGGGAGAGAGAGAGAGAGTTTATGGATAAGACGTAATGCGCACTTCTTATACTGTGTTTATTCTTACAGTGATGTTTTGTAGTAAAACTAACGCGTCATCTTTTGTGTGATGTACAATAAACTTAATTGAACTCATCAGTATATTTTGGTCATCATTCAGACGGGGTCTACTACAGCAGGCTTGTATTAATAGTGGACCCAGATGGCATATAAGTTATAAACGTAATTAAAATAAACATACCTGTTCTATCTCTATTCAGCATATATTCTCTAGCTCTGTGGGCAATATTGTCCGACTCGAACACCGTTACTGTGAGTTTCTGTTTAGATTGTCCTGGCTCTGAGGGCACTGGTTAGGCTCCGCCCCCTGTGCGTGGAGCCCGCATCTCATTAACTTTTAAAAGGAGACACACTAAAACGGAGCGTTTTTTCTCAGCCCCCAAAAATGACAATTTAAACATGCTGTACAAAATTATCTGTGGGGTATTTTGAGCTAAAACTTCCACATACACACTCTGGGGACATCAGAGACTTATTTTACATCTTGTGAAAAGGGGCATAATAGGTGCCCTTTAAGCTACAGGCGCTCGCACTATCGATTCTGAAGGCCTCGAGGCAGATTTATTTGGCCAGGGCAACACATGATGGCTGAAATATGATTGGATAAAATAGCTAAAAAATATATACACTACTGGAAGCAGGGCAACCAAAAGAAAAACTATGAAATTAAGAGATTGGACTATTGGGAATGATTTAATACTCATCCATAAAAAAATATATATTAAAGTGCAAGTCAGTGATTCTGATAGTGTTTAGGCCAGCAGAGAAGGCCTTGCAGGCCCTGACGGCCCACCACTGCTATGAAGTAATGCTTCAACTTCGTAATAATTTAAGTCAGTTATGATTTTCATCAGTGTCTCTTTTTATTAATCTAGAAATGTTTTTTAAATACACCATTGAATTGTTGAATGGAAATAAACAAAAGTCAAGGGTCAACTAAAGCAAACACTGATCAACATAATGGTGATGTGAAACGAAACGAAATATTCAACAAATATGACCCTGGACCACAAACCCAATCATAAGGGTCTTTTTTTTATTATTTTTTTATTGAGATTTATAATCTGAAAGCTGAATAAATAATATTTCCATTGATGTATGATTTGTTAGGATAGGACTGGGGATATGGACAGGATAGAACAGTCCTTCAGATGTTTGCTTCAACCCCAATCAAACACACCAGCTAATCAAGCTGTACAGGGTTACTTGACTATTACACATCAGAAATTGTTGCTTAGTAACTGGATTGATTTATTTTCAGACGTTCATCGAGGCCAGCTCTGTATTGATCCAAGTTGAGGAAACAGTCGTCTGTGAAATGTTTTCCGCAGACATGCAAAACTCCAGAGAAAATGAAATGAATCCACTGGTTCTTCTGTGGCTTGAATGAAGGAACTAAAAGAAGGCTTCGGTGTTCAATTTTACATCCAATTATTGAGGAATTATTATGCTTCGCTCGCTCAAAAGCCATGATATCTCTCATGGACAAACTAAAATTGCGCGCACGCGTTCCTACTTCCTAGCTCATTTACTCAGGTGCGGGAAAAATTATCTTGGCGGGCAAAGCAGAGAAAGGGGAGGTAACATTTATCCTTATGACGTCATAAGGAGGATATTCAAGATCAGCCCGATTGAGCTTCCACTTTCTTAAAGGCAGAGAAAGATACCAAAAGCTTTATTGTCTTCTTTTATTTACAGTTGATGTCAGGCTGTGTGGCTTTAAGTCAGTTGTAATTGTTGTGTTCAATTTTCTGAGAGTGCAGGCATGATGTTGAACATCACATTGTAACATTGATTCAATGCCATTACCAATGCTTGTTGGATGAAATCATAAAACATTTTCAACATTAATTGATTAAGCAAAAGTGGTGTTGCAGTTAACATTGACACATTAACATTGTTTTGATGGTTGCTGTCTATCTGGGACTCTAATCAAACACACCTGAACCAGCTGATCAATGTCTTCAGGATTACTAGAAAGCTACAGGAGTTTATCAGGGTTGGAGCAAAACTCTGCAGGACAGTGGCCCTCCAGGACCGAGTTTGCCCATCCCTGCCTTAGAGTGACTGCAAGGCCTGTAGCAAGACTTGGTGGCCACAGGCACTGAGGTTTCAGCTTGCACAGTAAGGCGCATACAAAACCCATGCCAGAACTCCAAGACGTACAACTCTACTCACCCAAAAGCACAAGAAAAGTTGTCTCCAATGTGCTCAGAAATCATATAAATAAGCCACAGAAGTTTTGGAATTTTGTTCTGTGGAGCGATGAAACAAAATTGGAATTTTTCGGCAACAGTGTTGCCAGTATTTTACTGTAAAAAAAAAAAAAAACTGGTTCAGTACAAACAATTGTAGGATATTGCATGCATTTTATTTCTGGTAGATGAACAGAATTTGTTGATCATTCGAGGCTACACTGTTAGACCTTACCAGGCTTTTTTGCAGTAAAATACTGGCAACACTGTTGCCAGTAATTTACTGTTAATTGTACATTTCTGTACTGTAATCTACAGTATGTTAATATAAAAATACCATGCACTAAACTAAAACTCGGGTTCACTTGCAGAAACCATTGCTTTAAATTGACAAACTGTCATTTTAAATGTATTAACTAAAATGTATAATGCACTAACACTGTGAGCAAAGCATTAGCGTAAACTTTCATTTGACACACCTAAAAAATATTTCCACTGGACCAGCAACTACACAGTCACCGCCTGATAAATAAAGCAACATGCAGCATATCATCAATGTTTCTAGATCTTCTCCTGGACTGAAGCACAGGCTCTACTCTTCAGCACAACGGTGACCCAAAAAACTAAATTATACAGTAGACTACTGTATACCCATAAATTTAAAGCTTATACAGAGGAAGAGATCAATGAATCAGACATGTCCAGGATGTTCATGGCATCATCACAACAGCCAAATCACCTGATAATTTTTCTCTTACCTTTATCTCGACATAACAAATGTGCTTTATTAACTCAGAGTTACAACAGCCAGAGATAAATGTATAGAGAAAAGTCAAGAGCCCAACTAAAGCAAACACTGATCACCATCACAGTGACTACAAACTTTATTATATTCAATAAAACATCAACAACTCAATATCTGTTAATTCTCAACAAGAACTTTTGTACATGTATGAAAGAAATAATCGTAAACTGGTTTGTAAACTGGTTTCACACTCAGTGTGGCTGGAAGTCAGTTGCAGTTCTTATGTTTCTCTTTTTTCTGTTCTTGTTTCTCTGTCCTTCAGTGATTCTGCTTATCAGGAGTTCATCAGTGTCTCAATTCACTCACTTCTTTTCATTCACTCTGTCAAGTGGACTATATTAGTGAACTAATGTAGGGAATAGTGAATGAGGGTATAGGGTGTGATTGGGAAAATTGAGTGTCGATTTTGAGCGCTGTTAATTCACAGTATATTCCTGTTGGCTATTTCTGTTTTCTACAGTATATTACTGTTTTAATGGAAAATGGTATGATATTGTCAGAATTTGGCCTTTTGTTTACAGCAAGGGTTAACAGTGTAGCTCAGGGATAGGCTGTCCTGTAGAGTTTAGCTCCAACCCTAATTAAACACACCTGAACAAGGCAATCAATGTTTTCGGGATTACTAGATAGATACAGGCAGGTGAGTGGTTATCAGGGCTGAAGCTAAACTCTGCAGGACAGTGGCCCTCCAGGACCGGAGTTGCCTATCCCTGGTGCAGCTGAATAGGTAAGTAATGGCTTTTTTTTTTTTCTTTTTCTTTTTAAGTGTGCACTACTAAATTTGTTTTGACAGTTCTGGATTATAAGAATGGCAGTACCAGAAATGCTTAAGGAAAATACAGGCAGAGTGATGTTGTACTTCCTTTGTTGTTTATAAAGCATGTTCTGTATAAGCATGCATGTCTGGCTTCCTTTGCAACAAATTGTGTATTTTGTTAATCACTGTTACAAAGACCACTGTTACAAAGACTCAAAAAGCCAAACATCAAACTGCCCAACTAAAAGAAAGACTGATTACCATAAGGGGTGACCAAACATTTACAATAACACATCAACAACTAAACCTCTGTTAATTCTCAATAAGAACACCTGCAGATGTCTGACATAAATAAAGTTGATCTGGTTAGTAATAAGTGAAGCTGGTAATGCTGTTTGTGGAGTTGTTTAATCCTCCTCTGCTGAGTTTAATCCTACTCTAAGGCTGTGACTTTATATACTATTGTATTGGACCCTAAATTAAACATTTAATACATGTGTAATACAACACTATCACAGGCTGGAAGTCAGTTGTAGTTCTTGTGTTTCTCTTTTTTCTGTTCTTGTTTCTCTTTCCTTCATTGATTCTGCTTGTTAACAGCAGGTGTTTCATCACTAATGCTCAGTCATGATTTAGCTAATCCCTTAATTATCTCATTAACTGTAACTCTGATTAAGGCCTTGTCCACACGAACACAGATATTTTTATAACCGTGACTTTTTTTACGCGGTTCTCCCGTTCGTCCACACGGAAACACAGTATCAGGTCACTGAAACCGAACATTTTTGAAAACCCCTGCCAGGGTGAGGATTTTCAGAAACGCCGGTTGCAGTGTTGTCGTGTAGACAGTAAAATCGGAGTTTTTGCCTTGCGACGTCAAAGTGTGTGCCGTTATCCGCTGTGTTTGACGTCAGATTGTGCGCCGCTGACGGCTTCTGATTTGCCAATGTGGCTTTACGGTTAGGGTTATATCGCCACCTGCTGGTGTGGAATGCTCTTGACGGCGCTTGATAGCGTGTTTTTGCGTTTTCATATAGACGGAGATTTTTTCAAAAACGCAGGAGGAAAAACTCTGGTTATAAAAATACACAGCAAAATCCCCAGTGTTAATTCAACACTGCTCGGAGCATATATGGTCCCACTCTACAGAGTGTTAAAATAACACTGGATCAGTGTTAAAGGTAATGAGATAATTAAGTGATTAATTAAGTGATGATTGTACATTAATGATGAACACCTGCTGTTAACAAGCACAATCACTGAAGGAAAGAGAAACACAAGAACTACAACTGACTTTTAGTCACAGCCGTAGATTAAATCAACTGAAGATAAAAATAAGATATTAAATATCTGAAGATCTCAACAGTGAACGATTAAACAACTCCACAAACAGCATTACCAGCTTCACTTATTACTAACCAGGACTGACTTTATTTCTGTCAGATGTCCACAGAAGTTTTATTGAGAATTAACAGAGGTTTAGATGTTGATGTTTTAGTCACCATTTAAAAATCACCATTATGGTGAACAGTGTTGCCTTTAGTTGGGCACTTTTATTCATTTTATTGTTTGATTCCATGGTCATTGTAACAGTGTTTACCGAAACACACAAAGGTTGCAAAGAAAGCCAGCAACAAAGATGGTCAGGTGATAGGCCTATAGATTTCAACATTACGAAGTACAAATATTAAAAAATGTTATCATTTACTGAAAATGGTTATTTGGTATTAATAGATTTTCAATAACATTATTTTTTTTCAATAGATCAGTCATCAAGCTGAATCTTTATTTTTTTAATTATTGGGAAAGTGATCTTTGGACAAACACACAGACATCAAGAATCCCCATATGAATCTCTTTATGCCGCAATGCATTATGGGAGGCACCATAGTAAAAAAAAATCATGGCTCCCAGCATGCATTGCAGCATGAAGCATGCCACCATTGTTGAGATTCATACTCTGATTCTTGATGTATGTTGTTTCTAATATAAAAATAATAATTTTCAAAAAAATTCTGCAATGTATATCAAATTTTTAATTCAGGATAACTGCTCTGTGTCAAAAAAGTGACTTTTAATAATAACTAATAACAACTTTTGTTTTTTTTGTCAGGGATAAGATCTTTATCATCTTTATAATAATCAAAACGATAACACCTGGACATTTCATATTTTTAGCTTCCTTTGTAACATATTATGAGTTTTGGTCAATATTGTTACAAAGCCCAAAATTGCATTTTAAATGTCATGAGTCAAAACTGCCCAACTGAAGGGAACGCTGATCACCATAATGGTGACCTTTTGTTTTTTAAAACATCGACATCTAAACTTTTGTCCATAGACATATACCAGAAATAAAGTCAGTCTGTTTAGTAATAAGTGAAGCTGGTAATGCTGTTTGTGGAGTTATTTAATCCTCCTCTGCAGAAATCTTTAGAGATTCAATGTCTTCTTTTTATCTTCAGCTGATTTAATTTAAAGCTGTGACTAAAAGTCAGTTGTAGTTCTTGTGTTTCTCTTTTCCTTCAGTGATTGTGCTTGTTAACAGCAGGTGTTCATCATTAATGTTCAATCATCACTTAATTAATCACTTAATTATCTCATTACCTTTAACACTGATCCAGTGTTATTTTAACACTCTGTAGAGTGGGACCATATATGCTCCGAGCAGTGTTGATTTAACACTGGAGATTTTGCTGTGTACCTGTCCGTGTGGACATGGCCTAAGAGGTACTTTAACACTCTTTAGAGTGGGACCATGTGTACTCTGAGCAGAGATAATTTAACTCTGGGGATTTTGCTGTGTACATAATTTATTGCTTCCAATGAAAGTAGCAGTTAGTGATGCTCCACTATTAACAGAGGCCAGTGCTGAATTTCCAGCAGCTACTACTCCTGCCATTAAAGCTTCAGATAGTGAGGCTCCTTTAGCAGCTGAGGCCAGTACTGCACCTCCTCCAATTACTGCTCCTGAGATTAAAAGCTGGACTTAGTGTTCCTCCAGAAACTGCTGCTCCTGCACACACTGCCACTCCTGTTCCCACTAATGCCACTCCTTTAACCTTATCTAACATCCCTCATTCTTTCATCCTCCCTTATCTTTTCTTTTTCTTCTATCTTCCGTCTCTCCTCTCCCTCTCTCTCCATTTTCTCTACTTCCTCTATTCTCCTCTGAGCTTTCTGGTACTTCTCATTTGTGTAATGCTCTCCTCTGTTCTCCTTCACCATTCTCTCTATCTTCTCCAGCAGTTCAGTGACCTGTGATCGATTTGCTTCATCTGTATTATTGAACACATGATATCCTCCTTTACACTGTGTAACTAGATCATTAATCTGCTTGTTTTTAGTCAGAAACTCCTCTATAGATGTTTTTAACTGATCTCCTCTAGTGAACAGAATGATGGTGTAACAAACAGCTTCTTCTCCAAAGTTTTCCTGGATCCATTTCACAGTGTTTTTTCTCCTCATCTGTGAGTCTCACGTCCAGTCTGATGACCAGCAGAAACACATGAGGACCAGGAACAGACATCTCCACACACTTCACTAGTTCCTCCTTCAGTTGATCTTCACTGATGGATGTGTCACACAGACCTGGAGTGTCGATCACTGAGATGTTTCGACCTTCTACCGTCTGCTGATGTTGTTGGCATCTCTCAGTCACAGATTCAGTAGAAAATTCTTCTTTGAACTTCTTCTGTCCCAGGATGATGTTTCCTGTTGCACTCTTTCCAGCTCCAGTTTTACCCCACCATCACGATCCTGAGATCTGTGTGCTTTCCAAGCTTCATATGTCGGTTTCTGTATGGACTGTGACACTGAGTTTAAGAGCAGTCAAATAAGATATTAAGTTTAATTTACTTTTCAAGAAACATGTTGTGATATTTGGGAAAAGTGTAAAACAAGTACTCACCTGCTTGGGTTGGATGTTGTTCTCTTGCTGTTTGTTGTTTCTTCTGGTCCCATTTTCCTGTTCTGCTTGTTTTCCAATATTTTGCTGGGTTCTGGACTGTTGTTTTCTCCCATATTTTCAAAAGAGTTTTCTCTGTGATTTTACTGATTGTTTTAACGGCATCATTCCTGTTTTCGTGTGTATCTCTGGAGAATCTGTCTTCATATATTTCAGTTCTCTCAATTTTTGTCACTCTTTTTGAAAAAGATTCTTTCTTTTCAGTCACACAATGTGTTGTGCTCTTTTCCTTTACACTGTGCACGTGAATCGTCTCCTGCACTATTTCCATCTGCTCTTGTTTTGTCTCTTGCACTTTTGCTTTCTTTATCTTGTTTTATCTTTTCTTTTCTGTTCTTCAGTGGAGTTCTTAAACAAATGGAAATGTCATAATGCTGGCCATCATTCTGTTTGACGATTTCATCAATCTTCTGTAGAAGATTTGTGATGTGAGTTGGAATAATCTCACTTTTACTGTTGATCTCATGATATTTACCTCTGCAGTGATTGATGAGGTTCTGAAACTTTTTACTATCCATAATGAGCTTCCATTTTCTAAGTGTTATTTTTTTCTCTTCCAATGAACAGAATCATGGTGAACTTAAAAGCTTGAGCTCCAAAGATCTCCTGAATTTGTTCCACTAGGTTCCTCTGCTCCTCCTCAAAGTTTCCCAGGTTGATGACGAGCAGAAAGACGTGAGGACCGGGATAACAGAGGTACAGACTCTTCATCATTTCATTCTTCATCTCTTCATCAGTCAGGTTGAGTGTTGAACAATCCTGGAGTGTCGATGATGGAGATGTTTCTGTCTTCTACTTTTCCTCTCTGTTTCTCACTCTCTCTGGTTCTGCTCTCTTTAAATGCCTCTCGACCCAGCATTGCATTTCCTATTGAACTCTTTCCAGCTCCACAGACTCCCAGCAGCTCAATCCTCAGATCATGTGCATCACCTGTCAAAACAGTTCATGTCATTAGCTGGAGCTCTATATTAAACATGCCTGCTTTTCATCCTCATGTATATTTTGCTATTTAACTAGAACCATTTATTTACTCATGTGCTGAGATGTTACTTTTGTAATTGTACAAAAATCCATTTTGTTGACCCTTTGTGCACGTGTGCCGCACAAGTCCCTAAAAAGTGAAGCCAAAATGTTTCGATCGCCCCCAGGTGGCTGGTCCCAGTATAGGTCATAAACCCCGCCCTCTTCATGGAATCTAATATGACGTGATACAAACTAAACTATTCAAATTACACTTCAAATATTTTTCCCTAAAGATGGTTTCCTTCATTTTAGGTCATTTTAATCACGCTGGTGTAAGTGTAAGTTAAATAATTTGTTCTAGTTAGTTACACTCTTAGAAGAAAAGGTTCTATATAGAACCTTAAAAGGTTCTATAGGCGCTTCGTATTTGGAACCCCTAAAAGGTTCTACACTCTTAGATAGAACCATAGGGTTCTTTACTCAACTCCAAAGAACCTTTTATGCTAAAAAGGTTCTATAATCACAAGAAAGAACCCTTTCTTGGGTTCTGTATATAACCTTTTAGGGGTTCCAAATATGAAGCGCCTATAGAACCTTTGCTTCTAAGAGTGTATTTGATGCCATAAAAATGGGAGTGTGTACATCATGATTGACAGCTTCTCTTAGTGAAGTAATCACAGTCACCAACAGACTTTTTCCATGATTTGCGTGGGGAGATTGGAGCTTCAACTTTATTTTCTATATTTCCATAACTGTTTATTTCACACTGACGTTCTGCAGTAAACTGTACTAACCGTCGGTTTCTGCGGGGAGTGAGGGGCGGGACTTTGATATCGCGGGTCCACTTCACGCTCACTACTGCACAGACTCGGAGTCCGAGATAAACAGCGCCATATTGGGACATTGGCCGCTTAACTTGTCTTCAATGGAAGAGAGTGAAGGTGCGTCGTCCAACTTTTTGCTAAATATCTTAAGCACCAATGCAAATTCTTCATTCATCCAGTGCGTTTATAATATTTTCCTGCATGTTTAACTAGCCAACTAACTATTTAACTAAGTATTTAGTTCACTATTCACTGCTCCTAGTGTGTGTGCACTAACTTGGATGGAGGAGAAATTCTGAGTATACTTGGCCTTCACATGTCACTTCACTTCACATAACAAGTTAGCTAACTAATTAAAGCATCATGCCCCCTCTAACTAGCTAGATGGTTAACTAGCCAACCCACAAACTAGTTAACTAGCTAAAAGCTTCGGAACCTTTACAGAATTTTGTTCTGGATCAATGGTCCGGAGTGTGTATCAAACTGCCAGAGTCACATGATTGCAGTAACAGAGCCTTCATTACGGCATAACTGTGGGCGATGATCTCTGTCAGCCCATTAATATGAGGAGTCACTGAGAACCACTGAACAAGTGTCTGTGGGTTTTACCTGATCTCTGATCAGTTTTATACATTTGTAGTTTTAATTAGACATTAAAACTAATAATTGTAGTTAATAGTATTTTATTGGCCTGTTAGATGAGCCATTCATAGAATAAACAAAAGAAACCTTGACAATTGATAAAAGAACATATAGACACTTGAAAATCATATTGAATTATTAGATAATTGTATTTAAAAGATTGTTAAATTGCAATATATTTGTAAAAGGTGTTTTTATATATGTTTGGCCTAGGTTTTTGTTGCATTTACACTTTTCTGTCCACTAGGGGTCACCATGGAGATGGTGTCAGATTGTTTTTTTTTGAAGCCTGCACACAATACGGCGCATTTTGCTCTTAAAGGGGCCGTCACACTGGGCTCGTTTGCTGCGGTCCGAGCCCGAGACCCGGCCTTGGTCTGGTTTAACAGACTCTTTTGAGGGAGACAGGGGTTTTCAATTCATTTGTTGCCCTGATTCCACGCACTATGCACTGCAGACTCACTCTCACTCGTATCTAAGGTAAATCATCAACACTATCATGTGTTTTATTTAACTGAATACATCATAATCAGCTTAAACGCATGCGCAGGTCACTTTACTTCCTGAACAAGTGCGCACCCGAGTCCGTGTTGCTTTTACATTCACGTTAACCTGCGGCTCGGTTCGGGAGCAACTGAACTCAGAGCACCTCCTCCAGTCTCGGGTTCGGTTACCCCAGTGCGCACCCGGCTCCGCATGACGGCGTTTCACATTAGCGATTTTTTCATCCGAACCGTGCCCCGTTACGAACTAAACTGCCAGTGTGAAAGCCTAAACTAACTAACTAGATATTTAACTAGCCAACCACACAGCAAAAACTCCAGTGTTAAATAAACACACTCAAGATTGTTTAAGTGTTAAAATATGAGTGTTAAATCACTGGTTCCCAAACCTGTCCTGAAGGACCCACAACACTGCATGTTTTCTTTGTCTCCCTAATCAAACACACCTGATTCAACTCATCAGCTCATTAACCCATGTGATAATGATCTGATGAGTTGAATCAGGTGTGTTTGATTAGGGAGACAAAGAAAAACGTCCAGTGTTGTGGGTCCTTCAGGAGAGGTTTGGGAACCACTGTGTTAAATGAACACTGAGGCAGTGTTAAAGTTAATGAGTTAAATAAGTGATTAATTGAGTGATAATTGAAGACACCTGATGTTAACAAGCAGAATCACTGAAGGAGAAAAAAACCCAATTTAAACCTCACCATTATCAATGTTTTGCATTAGTTGAGCTCTTGATATATTAACATCACATTTAGTTTGAAATTTTTACAGCCAGATGAATAATGATCAAATGTGTTGATTATGTTTTGACATAATAATCAATTTGATCTAATCTCTTAATTAGGGTTACTTACAGCATTATTTTTTTTTAGTATTTTCAATGTAAACCAAATTATTTCTTAAAAGTTTTTCTAATTCAAAAACTTTGAAAAATTATAATTCTTCCTAGACACTCAAGAATCAGCATGTGAATCTCAACAATAATAAAGCATGTTGCAATGCATTATGGGTTCCACACATCAAAACTCATTCATGGCTCCCATCATGCATTGCTGTATGAACAAATTAGGATCTGAATTTGTCTTAGTAATTTTCTTCATTCTTAATATTTTATTTTATTTCAGCTGTTTTTATGTGACTTTGAACACTGTAACACAAGCCGAACTCACTCGCTTGTTTCTCTCTACCCGGTCTTTTTCGAACTCCCCGCATTAACCCATTAACTGCCGGTGCAAAATAAAAACATACATTTCACAACAAATATCACACAATGTGTGCGCTGCTACACTATTAAAAGTTATTCATTCAGGTATAGGACACCACTGAAGGCTAGGTGCCTGCCACTAGGGTTTAATGATAGATGATTCATCTTTAGCTTTTCTGGTTATGTAACATTGTGAGAACTGACGTATGAATACAAAACATTGGGAATGATAACAGGTCGTGTCACATTCCTTTAGTTTAAGGATGTTGATTCAAACTTGGCATAGAAGACAGATGACAACCCCTCACCATTATCATACAGTATTTTAATCATGATACTCTTGTATACAAATATATTTTATAAAATGAAAATAGTTGAACTGAAATAGTAGAAATTTGAGGTTGTAACATGGCAACTAAATACTAATGAAGATTATCTTCACTGTTTACTTTCTGATTTACAGTTTAATGCTGTCAACTACCAGCAACACAGTATATGATTAATTTCTCAGTATGATATTAAACTTGCTGTATCACATTAGGTTATTTAACTTAGACTGACCTTTATCTGCTGATGCCATCATGTCTCTCGCAGTTAGTGCTTGTCGTTCAGAGTCCCTCTGTGTTTGTGTGTGTGAGCCAGACCCAGGAAGTGTCTCTACACCGCCTTATAATGTAAACAACAAACAATATGCCAGCGTCACACATTTGCTGCACTTTGACACCTGAAGGCAAATATCTTGCAGAACTATGTTTTGGGCCGTGACCAATGTTTACTCTGTCTTATAGTCTAGTGTCAGTGCTTTGTCATATTAGTCATCATGGCAAGTACTCAAATTAATAGGTTTGAAATGTAAAAAATATAAGTTAGTTCAGTTTTAAAGGTCATGTATCAGACCAAAGGTAGAATAAATGTGTCTCCCGAAAACAGGTAGAAATACACATGGAAATGTGGGGGGTAGCAAGACAAATCTATAAAAACTTTTAAAGAAACAAAACCATTAGTTGCTTGTGTCTAACTCTGCAAGATACTACACAACTTCAGAGATTAGATGTATGGTTTTCTTTAAAAAGAATAAAGAGTTACATACATACTATATATTTGTCTTCCTCTTCCAAATATAAGGTGAATACTGGCAAAGTGGGACAATGGGTAAAGTGGGACAGCTTCTTAATTTCTGTCTTTACATGTAAATGATTCCATTACTAAAAATCAACACTGAGCTCATAATAAATAAGTATGTGATATTATTTCCTGCTAAGCTACTGTTCGGGACGCTCTTGCTTACTGCTCCGCGCTTTGCTCTATCGCTTTTATATTTTTATATTTTATCTTCTTTTATCAACTAATTTTAACCTCAGCAAATCAGCACAGTGCTCAAACGCTTGGATTAACAACAAAAAAGCTGAATTATTTTACTCGACCAGCCTCCCACTGAAAGCTTACATTCCGGGGAAGAGAAAACACAACTGCCTCATAAGGATAAGAGAAAATGCCTCTTCTGGAATCTACTTGCTGCAGCAATTGCCACAGACTTTTACAAAGGATTGCAGTTCTTGAAACAAAGTTATTTGCGGGACCACCAAACCAGACGGAACACACAGCAGAGCTCCGTCATGGACGCCCTCAGCATACAGCCGGTGAGCCCCATGAATCTACTGCTCCTCAACAGGCCATACTGAGTGTAGAGAAACAAGCCGATCGACTTACAAATCGATGGCACACACAGGGAGCGAGACCCAAAGGCACTCGAGACATCAGATTGTCACGAGTATCACATATTGCCGCAATAGCATCCTCTACCCCAGACACGGCTCTGACAAGGATTGCAAACACTGGTCTCCTACCACCACCTATACATCTTGAGAACAGATTTGAAGTATTAATGAATGTAAATGAGGAATCCCCAAACGTGATGAATGTGATCGAACACAGACTGGATAAGCCAGTAGCTAACACTGATGCTAACTTGCGCTCAAGGTCGAGCAGACAGCGGCACTCAGCTCAGAGCGCAGCCGAGCACACGACTCTGATAGTGGGCGACTCCATTATCAGAAACATTAGTAGCAGGGATACAACTACGTGCTGCCTTTCACAAGCAACAACTTCTGATGTAAACAGGGAACTTGAGAACATTCTGATGAAACATAAGACTGCAAATCGACTCATCATTCATGTGGGGAAAAATGATATTCATAAAGAGCAGTCAGAACTCCTTAAGAAGGATTTCAATGAACTTTTTGAAACACTTAAAAGACTGAAAGTACAAACATTCATCAGTGGCCCACTCCCAGCAAGAGGAACAAACAGGTTTTCACGGTTGCTTGGGCTTAATACATGGCTCCAAAAAACCTGCAATATAAAAGGAGTGAACTTCATTGACAACTTCAATCTTTTCTGGAGTCAGAGGCAACTGTTCCAACAGGACAGACACCACCCAAACAAACTTGGTTCAAGAGTGCTAAAGGACAATATCTACTTATCCCTCAATCATCCTTCTGCAGTGTGTGCCAATCCACTCAACCTGAATGGCACACACACACCTGGACACAGTATGGATGACCACAGGACTTCACTCCAGCACCTGAATGGACATGCGGTTGACACGTCACACAAGGACAATGATAACAC
The DNA here is from genome assembly GCA_033366665.1 of Phoxinus dragarum. Classification (NCBI taxonomy): domain Eukaryota; kingdom Metazoa; phylum Chordata; class Actinopteri; order Cypriniformes; family Leuciscidae; genus Phoxinus; species Phoxinus dragarum. Next base: position 35,889 of record JARPMJ010005775.1, read on the forward strand.
CACTCAGCCACAACAACTTCTGCTCACGGACACAATCTCAGCTGAGCCCTGCCCTCAGAGCTCACCACAGACAGACTGTGACATACTAGAACTGCTCCAAGACTCAGCACCCAAGGACGACTTCCTGGAAAACAGCCAGGGAAACCAGGACAGCATATTACAGCCTCCGATAACACCAGAACAACAACAGCCCCTCTCACCAGACACGCTATCTCTATCTCCAGCATCTCCACTTCTGTGCTTCTCAGAGAGAATGGAAAAACTGGTGTACGCTGGAACCAAACTATCCCACTCTTTTGCAAGCCCCCAGATATCAACCAAAAAACGGCAGGCCCCACATCCACCAAAGCCTGCGGGCCCCGCTCGCCCTCCCCCTCCTCCTGCAAGAGTTCTTCGGGCTCTGCCACAACGACAGGGCTCACACCCTCCTCCTCCGGCTCGAGGTGAACTAAAAACAACTGATACCAGCTCTCAGTGATATGTGTCGGGTCCCCGCTATGATAACAGTAACTTTCTCAAATGTTTACATAACAAGCGGGAATCCTGTGTGCCTGTATCTTTCTCTATTCTACTTCCTGCTCAGCTACTGTTCGGACGCTTTTGCTTACTGCTCCGCGCTTTGCTCTATCGCTTTTATATTTTTATATTTTATCTTCTTTTATCAACTAATTTCAACTCCAGCAAATCAGCACAGTGCTCAAACGCTTGGATTACAACAAAAAAGCTGAATTATTTTATTCGACCAGCCTCCCACTGAAAGCTTACATTCCGGGGAAGAGAAAACACAACTGCATAAGGATAAGAGAAAATGCCTCTTCTGGAATCTACTTGCTGCAGCAATTGCCACAGACTTTTACAAAGGATTGCAGTTCTTGAAACAAAGTTATTTGCGGGACCACCAAACCAGACGGAACACACAACAGAGCTCCGTCATGGACGCCCTCAGCATACAGCCGGTGAGTTTCATGAATCTACTGCTCCTCCACAGGCCATACTGAGTGTAGAGAAACAAGCCGATCGACTTACAAATCGATGGCACTATCAGGGAGCGAGACCCAAAGGCACTCGAGACATCAGGTTGTCACGAGTATCACATATTGCCGCAATAGCATCCTCTACCCCCAGACACGGCTCTGACAAGGATTGCAAACACTGGTCTCCTACCACCCCGCCTATACATCTTGAGAATAGATTTGAAGTATTAATGAATGTAAATGAGGAATCTCCAAACGTGATGAATGTGATCGAACACAGACTGGATAAGCCAGTAGCTAACACTGATGCTAACCTGCGCTCAAGGTCGAGCAGACAGCGGCCACTCAGCTCAGAGCCTAGCCGAGCACACGACTCTGATAGTGGGTGATTCAATTATCCGACACACTAGTAGCAGGGATACAACTACGTGCTGCCTTCCACAAGCAACAATTTCTGATGTAAACAGGGAACTTGAGAACATTCTGATGAAACATAAGACTGCAAATCGACTCATCATTCATGTGGGGAAAAATGATATTCATAAAGAGCAATCAGAACTCCTTAAGAAGGATTTCAATGAACTGTTTGAAACACTGAAAAGACTGAAAGTACTAACATTCATAAGTGGACCACTCCCAGCAAGAGGAACAAACAGGTTTTTCACGGTTGCTTGGGCTTAATACATGGCTCCAAAAAACCTGCAATATAAAAGGAGTGAACTTCATTGACAACTTCAATCTTTTCTGGAGTCAGAGGCAACTGTTCCAAACAGGACGGCCCTCCACCCAAACAAACTTGGTTCAAGAGTGCTAAAGGACAATATCTACTTCTCCCTCAATCATCTTTCTGCAGTGTGTGCCAATCCACTCAACCTGAATGGCACACACACACCTGGACACAGTATGAATGACCACAGGACTTCACTCCAGCACCTGAATGGACATGCGGTTGACACGTCACACAAGGACAATGATAACACCACTCAGCCACAACAACTTCTGCTCACCGGACACAATCTCAGCTGAGCCCTGCCCACAGAGCTCACCACTGATAGACTGTGACATACTAGAACTGCTCCAAGATTCAGCACCCAAGGACGACTTCCTGGAAAACAGCCAGGAAACCAGGACAGCATATTACAGCCTCCGATAACACCAGAGCAACAGCCCCTCTCACCAGACACGCTATCTCTATCTCCACCATCCCCACTTCTGGGCTTCTCAGAGAAAATGGAAAAACTGGTGTACGCTGGCACCAAACTATCCCACTCCTTTGCAAGCCCCCAGATATCAACCAAAAAACAGCAGGCCCCAAAACCACCAAAGCCTGCTGGCCCCGCTCGCCCTCCCCCTCCTCCTGCAAGAGTTCTTCGGTCTCTGCCACAACGACAGGGCTCACATCCTCCTCCTTCTGCTCGAGGTGAACTAAAAACAACTGATACCAGCTCTCAGTGATATGTGCCGGGTCCCCGCTATGATAACAGTAACTTTCTCAAATGTTTACAGAACAAGCGGGAACCCCTGTGTGCCTGTATCTTTCTCTATTGCTGTTCGATTACATGATAGAAAGTCTAAGGCCTTCAAAGCCGTACAGCAAACCCATCTAATCTGGTGCCTATTACACGCCAAACTAAGACTGCTGTGTGTACAAAAAGTAAGACTGTCAAGTTAGCACTCTTAAACATCTGCTCACTTAAAAATAAATCACTTCTAGTCAATGACTTAATAACCACATTACAACCTGGATTTTATGTTTCTAAATGAAACTTGGCTAGAAGACAACTGCAGTGCAACTGTCCCTCAATGAAACATCCCCTCCTAACTTCACTTTTATGAGTGTCTGCAGAGCGGGTAGGAGAGGTGGGGGAGTAGCTGCTCTTTTTAAAGATGTCTATCAATGTAAGCAAATATCATTTGGTAATTACCCGTCTTTTGAATATCTGGGTATTGTGTTAAAGGTGCTCCACGCATTTTACTTATAATTGTTTACAGGCCTCCAAAATACTCTTCAGCCTTTGCTGAGGACTTTACAGAACTGTTATCAACCATTTCCTCAGAGTTTGACTGTTTTGCTATTTCTGGAGATTTTAACATTCACATAGACAATGCAGAAAACAATATGGCAAAAGAAATCAAAACTGTTTTAAAAAACTTTTGATCTGACTCAGCATGTACATGGACCGACACACAATCGTGGACACACTCTAGATTTACTTATCAGTAAGGGTCTAAACATTTCATCGATTGTTATTAAGGATGTAGCACTGTCTGATCATTTCTGTATTTTCTTTGATATATTGATCTCTCCTGCCATTGAAGCTAGATCTGTGTCTGTCAAGAAGAGATGCTTAAATGAGAACACTAGTGTACTATTTATGAAGGCTATATCTTTAACACCAAGCATATCTGCTGACTCTGTTGATTTTCTCCTCGATTCTTTTAACTCAAAAGTTAAAAGTGTAATTGATGATATTGCTCCTGTGAAAGTCAGGAAGAGTGGTAGACAAAAAGCACCTTGGAGAAACTCAACAGCAGTGCAAAATATGAAAAGACAATGCAGAAAAGCAGAGCGCATGTGGCGGAAGACAAAACTTGTAGTCCATTATAACATCTACAAAGACACCATCCATGCTTTCAATATGGAATTAGGCAAAGCTAGACAGACTTTCTTCTCAAATATTATTAACAGCAACTTAAACAACACACGCACTCTTTTTGCTACTGTAGAGAGACTGACAAACCCCCCGAGCCAGATTCCCAGTGAAATGCTCTCAGACAGCAAGTGCAGTGAGTTCGCTTCTTTCTTCTCTGAGAAAATCAATAATATCAGAAAGGTGATCAGCACATCCTTGAGTTGCACTGGGGTCAGACAGATCAGACCACAACCTGAGAAAGTAGTTACTATGTCTGATTTCAAAGAAATTGATGGCAAAATTTTAGAAGAAACCGTACAGCACCTTAAAACATCAACCTGCGCCCTTGACGCTCTTCCCACATCTTTCTTCAAAAGTGTGTTAAACAGCTTAGAAGCAGATCTGCTAGAAGTGGTAAATGCCTCACTTCTCTCTGGAAGTTTTCCAAACTCCCTGAAAACTGCAGTTGTCAAACCCCTCCTGAAAAAGAGTAATATGGATAAGACTATATTAAGCAATTATAGACCGATCTCAAATCTTCCTTTCATTGGCAAGATCATTGAAAAAGTTGTTTTCAATCAGCTGAACAAATTCTTAAGCTCGAATGGATACTTTGACAATTTTCAATCTGGTTTCCGATCGCATCACAGCACAGAGACAGCGCTCATAAAGATAATTAACGATATTCGCTTAAATACTGATACAGGCAAATTATCAGTGTTGGTGCTACTCGACCTCAGTGCTGCTTTTGACACTGTCGATCACAACATACTTCTTGACAGGCTGGAAAACTGGGTGGGTCTTTCTGGGATCGTCCTAAAATGGTTCAGGTCATACTTAGAAGAGAGAGGTTACTATGTGAGTATAGGAGACCATAAGTCTGAGTGGACATCCATGACATGCGGAGTTCCTCAAGGCTCAATTCTTGCGCCACTCCTATTCAACCTGTACATGCTTCCAATGAGCCAAATAATGAGAAAGAACCAAATCTCTTACCACAGCTATGCAGACGACACACAGATCTACTTAGCCCTATCGCCAAACGATTACAGCCCCATTGACTCCCTGTTCCAATGCATTGATGAAGTAAACAGCTGGATGTGCCAAAACTTTCTTCAGTTAAACAAAGACAAAACTGAAGTCATTGCGTTTGGAAACAAAGATGAAGTTCTCAAGGTGAACGCATACCTTCACTCTAGAGGTCAAACAACTAAAAATCAAGTCAGGAATCTTGGTGTGTCTCTAGAGTCAGACCTTAGTTTCAGTAGTCATGTCAAAGCAATAACCAAATCAGCATATTATCATCTGAAAAATATTGCAAGAATTAGATGCTTTGTTTCCAGTCAGGACTTAGAAAAACTTGTGCATGCTTTCATCACCAGCAGGGTGGATTATTGTAATGGACTCCTTACTGGCCTTCCCAAAAAGACCATAAGACAGTTGCAGCTCGTACAGAACGCTGCCGCCAGGATCCTAAGCAGAACCAGAAAATTTGAACACATCACACCAGTCCTCAGGTCTTTACACTGGCTTCCAGTCACATTTAGGATTGATTTTAAAGTATTATTACTGGTATATAAATCATTTAATGGCCTAGGTCCTAAATACATTGCAGATATGCTCACTGAATATAAACCCAACAGATCACTCAGATCATTAGGATCACATCAACTAGAAATACCAAGGGTTCACTCAAAGCAAGGAGAGTCCGCTTTTAGCTATTATGCCAGCCGCAGCTGGAACCAGCTTCCAGAAGAGATCAGGTGTGCTCCTACAGTAGCCACATTCAAATCCAGACTCAAAACACATCTGTTTAGCTTTGCATTTACTGAATGAGCATTGTGCCACTGTTCGATATTAAAGTTCTAGTCTGAGAAAGAGCTAAGAATGTGAATGCTGGGCTAAGGAAAGTGAAAGAATGTGCAAGTAAATGAAAGAGAAAAGAAAGTTGATGCAGGGAAGTCGTAAGAAGATTGAAAGAGAATAGAAAGTTGATAGATGGATTGAAAGAGAAAAGGAAGTTGATAGATGGTAAGTAAGATTGAAAGATAATAGAAAGTTGATACAGGGAAGTCGTAAGAAGATTGAAAGAGAATAGAAAGTTGATAGATGGTAAGAAGATTGAAAGAGAAAAGAAAGTTGATACATGGCAAGTCGTAAGAAGATTGAAAGAAAATAGAAAGTTGATAGATGGTAAGAAGATTGAAAGAGAAAAGAAAGTTGATGCATGTAAGTCGTAAGAAGATCCTTTTAAAAGAAAGATCTATAATAGCTACCGGTCGATATAAAATACGTCCGACTGTTTGCACTGTATTTTATTTTTTTATTTTATTTTCCAAACTGTGATTCAGGAAGATTTTATTAATTTTTAGGGCTGTCTGATTGGAAGAGATTTTGAAGGGGAACGGGAGAGCTTCACTCCGACGAGGCGAGTGAAGATTATCTATACTATGGAGAGTATAGAGGTTCGCTGTTAGTTTAAAACAGCAAAAGTGAAACGTGCTCTGTGGGGGCCCAGTGGGGCAATACTGGTGTGGTACACCACCCCAGCAGGGGACGTCCCTGGATTGTAGGTCCAGTGGCACCGCAAACCTGCTCAGTCACTTCCATCTCAGATAGGGGTGATTATTAATTATCAGGGCTGTCTGATTGGAAGAGATTTTGAAGGGGAACGGGAGAGCTTCACTCCGACGAGGCGAGTGAAGATTATCTATACTACAGAGAGTATAGAGGTTCGCTGTTTGTTTAAAACAGCAAAAGTGAAACATGCTCTGTGGGGGCCCAGTGGGGCAATACTGGTGTGAGACACCACCCCAGCAGGGGACGTCCCTGGATTGTAGGTCCAGTGGCACCGCAAACCTGCTCAATCACTTCCATCTCAGACACGGTTTTAATTATTCTTATTTCTTTTGATTATTTTAATTTCTTCTATGTAAAGCACTTTGAATTACCACTGTCTAGCTTTGCATTTACTGAATGAGCACTGTGCCACTGTTCGTCCGACTGTTTGCACTGTATTTTATTTTCTAAACTGTTTTAATTATTCTTATTTCTTTTATTATCTATGTAATTATTTTTATTTTTATTTCTTCTATGTAAAGCACTTTGAATTACCACTGTGTATGAAATGTGCTATATAAATAAACTTGCCTTGCCTTGCCTTGCCTATTGCTGTTCGATTACATGATAGAAAGTCTAAGGCCTTCAAATGCCGTACAGCAAACCCATCTAATCTGGTGCCTATTACACGCCAAACTAAGACTGCTGTGGGGACAAAAAGTAAGACTGTTAAGTTAGCACTCTTAAACATCTGCTCACTTAAAAATAAATCACTTCTAGTCAATGACTTAATAACCACATACAACCTGGATTTTATGTTTCTAAATGAAACTTGGCTAGAAGACAACTGCAGTGCAACTGTCCTCAATGAAACATCCCCTCCTAACTTTACTTTTATGAGTGTCTGCAGAGCGGGTAGGAGAGGTGGGGGAGTAGCTGCTCTTTTTAAAGATGTCTATCAATGTAAGCAAATATCATTTGGTAATTACCCGTCTTTCGAATATCTGGGTATTGTGTTAAAAGGTGCTCCACGCATTCTACTAATCATTGTTTACAGGCCTCCAAAATACTCTTCAGCCTTTTCTGAGGACTTTACAGAACTGCTATCAACCATTTCCTCAGAGTTTGACTGTTTTGCTATTTCTGGAGATTTCAACATTCACATAGACAATGCAGAAAACAATATGGCAAAAGAAATCAAAACTGTTTTAAAAACTTTTGATCTGACTCAGCATGTACATGGACCGACACACAATCGTGGACACACTCTAGATTTACTTATCAGTAAGGGTCTAAACATTTCATCGATTGTTATTAAGGATGTAGCACTGTCTGATCATTTCTGTATTTTCTTTGATATATTGATCTCTCCTGCCATTGAAGCTAGATCTGTGTCTGTCAAGAAGAGATGCTTAAATGAGAACACTAGTGTACTATTTATGAAGGCTATATCTTCAACACCAAGCATATCTGCTGACTCTGTTGATTTTCTCCTTGATTTTCTAACTCAAAAGTTAAAAGTGTAATTGATGATATTGCTCCTTTGAAAGTCAGGAAGAGTGGTAGACAAAAAGCACCCTGGAGAAACTCAACAGCAGTGCAAAATATGAGAAGACAATGCAGAAAAGCAGAGCGCATGTGGCGGAAGACAAAACTTGTAGTCCATTATAACATCTACAAAGACACCATCCATGCTTTCAATATGGAATTAGGCAAAGCTAGACAGACTTTCTTCTCAAATATTATTAACAGCAACTTAAACTAAACACGCACTCTTTTTGCTACTGAAGAGAGACTGACAAACCCCCGAGCCAGATTCCCAGTGAAATGCTCTCAGACAGCAAGTGCAGTGAGTTCGCTTCTTCTCTGAGAAAATCAATAATATCAGAAAGGTGATCAGCACATCCTTGAGTTGCACTGGGGTCAGACAGATCAGACCACAACCTGAGAAAGTAGTTACTATGTCTGATTTCAAAGAAATTGATGGCAAAATTTTAGAAGAAACCGTACAGCACCTTAAAACATCAACCTGCGCCCTTGACGCTCTTCCCACATCTTTCTTCAAAAGTGTGTTAAACAGCTTAGAAGCAGATCTCCTAGAAGTGGTAAATGCCTCACTTCTCTCTGGAAGTTTTCCAAACTCCCTGAAAACTGCAGTTGTCAAACCCCTCCTGAAAAAGAACAATCTGGATAAGACTATATTAAGCAATTATAGACCGATCTCAAATCTTCCTTTCATTGGCAAGATCATTGAAAAAGTTGTTTTCAATCAGCTGAACAAATTCTTAAGCTCAAATGGATACTTTGACAATTTTCAATCTGGTTTCCGATCGCAGCACAGCACAGCACAGAGACAGCGCTCATAAAGATAATTAACGATATTCGCTTAAATACTGATACAGGCAAACTATCAGTGCTGGTACTACTCGACCTCAGTGCTGCTTTTGACACTGTTGATCACAACATACTTCTTGACAGGCTGGAAAACTGGGTGGGGCTTTCTGGGATAGTCCTAAAATGGTTCAGGTCATACTTACATTTACATTTACATTTACATTTATTCATTTAGCTGACGCTTTTATCCAAAGCGACTTACAATTGCTATATATGTCAGAGGTCGCACGCCTCTGGAGCAACTAGGGGTTAAGTGTCTTGCTCAGGGACACATTGGTGTCTCACAGTGGATTCGAACCCGGGTCTCTCACACCATAGGCATGTGTCTTATCCATTGCGCCATCACCACCTACTTAGAAGCGAGAGGTTATTATGTGAGTATAGGAGACCATAAGTCTGAGTGGACATCCATGACATGTGGAGTTCCTCAAGGCTCAATTCTTGCGCCACTCCTATTCAACCTGTACATGCTTCCAATGAGCCAAATAATGAGAAAGAACCAAATCTCTTACCACAGCTATGCAGACGACACACAGATCTACTTAGCCCTATCGCCTAACGATTACAGCCCCATTGACTCCCTGTTCCAATGCATTGATGAAGTCAACAGTTGGATGTGCCAAAACTTTCTTCAGTTAAACAAAGACAAAACTGAAGTCATTGTGTTTGGAAACAAAGATGAAGTTCTCAAGGTGAACGCATACCTTCACTCTAGAGGTCAAACAACTAAAAATCAAGTCAGGAATCTTGGTGTGTCCTCTAGAGTCAGACCTTAGCTTCAGTAGTCATGTCAAAGCAATAACTAAATCAGCATACTATCATCTGAAAAATATTGCAAGAATTAGAGGCTTTGTTTCCAGTCAGGACTTAGAAAAACTTGTGCATGCTTTCATCACCAGCAAGGTGAATTATTGTAATGGACTCCTTACTGGCCTTCCCAAAAAGACCATAAGACAGTTGCAGCTCGTACAGAACGCTGCCGCCAGGATCCTGAGCAGAACCAGAAAATATGAACATATCACACCAGTCCTCAGGTCTTTACACTGGCTTCCAGTCACATTTAGGATTGATTTTAAAGTATTATTAATGGTATATAAATCATTTAATGGCCTAGGTCCTCAATACATTGCAGATATGCTCACTGAATATAAACCCAACAGATCACTCAGATCATTAGGATCATATCAACTAGAAATACCAAGGGTTCACTCAAAGCAAGGAGAGTCCGCTTTTAGCTATTATGCAGCCGCAGCTGGAACCAGCTTCCAGAAGAGATCAGGTGTGCTCCTACAGTAGCCACATTCAAATCCAGACTCAAAACACATCTGTTTAGCTTAGCATTTACTGAATGAGCACTGTGCCACTGTGCGTCCGACTGTTTGCACTGTATTTTATTTAATTTTTTATTCTAAACTGTTTTAATTATTCTCATTTCTTTTGATTATTTTAATTTCTTATATGTAAAGCACTTTGAATTACCATTGTGTATAAAAATGTGCTATATAAATAAACTTGCCTTGCCTTGCCTTGCCTAGGAAAGCGATGGTGTTCAAGTACCCGCTGCGGCCAGATTTTCACCAAAGATTTTCGCTCGTACAGTTCCAAGACATGTGACCGTGCCAGTGTATTCTGCAGTCAACAAACCGGCATCACGGCCCGTTTGCCTGCACACAAACGCCGTTTTTACGGCGACCAAGATAAATCTAAAAAAGAGTGTATTTTCTGGTGTCCCGGCCACGGCCGATGGTGTAATGTGTGTAACTGTCACGCCCACAACTCAGTGCCCATTCGTACACACAAGCACAGCCCTACACAAGACAGGGCTTGCACACATAAAATCGACCCATGTCAATTGTGCATCACATGTAGTGAATGTGCCCGCTATTCAGTGCCCACAAACTGAACACTGCATGTCCCACGGTTTCTGTAAAAACGAAACCAATGCACGGTCAGTCAGTTCTGTCAGTCAGTACTCTCAGTGCTATAAATGTGCCCGCTGTCACGCACCCACATTTATTCCCGGACATGCCGAGTCCCACGGGGCTCGCCCCCGCGCGCTCTCTCTCAGCTGAGAGAGCTGAGCCCGATTAAGCTCGATTAAGCGCGCCCCCCGCCTCAAACGCTGCAAACACAGCGCCCATGTTACAGCACACGGTTGCTCTCACGTCGCCACCATTTCGAGACCAGGGCCCAGATTTCATTCTACCCCTAGCTACTCATGCAAGTGCATGGGAAAAGCTTCCCGGGGTTTCAGAGTGGGTGCTGAACATTATAAAAAGAGGCTATTCGCTACAGTTCTTGCGACGCCCCCACTGTTACAAGGCGCGGGTCGAAACTACTGTGAAAACAGAAGTAGCACATCTACTTCGAGCCGAAATAGCGAAGCTATTGTGTGACACTGCCACAGTAGAGCCTTGCACAATGCTCACTAAAAGTTAAAAAAAATATATATATGTATATATATTGTATACTGTATGTATGTTGATTTTGAGCATTTGCCTATGCCTTTTGTTGGTGGGGGAATAAGGGGGACTTTTGTTGGACTCTTATTATGATGAGCCTGGGAGGCGGCCATTTTGAATGGGGCTGGTTCATATGTGCATGCTCTGGCATGGGATATAGGTGGTGGACTATACTCTGGGGATTTTTTCCAGCTGGAGGATAACCTGTTTTTTGTGGGGCCCTGAACAAGTGGATTCATATTTTTTTTTCTTTTTGGGGACATTGTTTTCATCAGGACTTTAAATTGCCTACCTACCCCAAAGCGGAAAAGGACTGAGACAGGACTGTTGAGTATTATCTGTGTTTGTTATATTTTGTTTGCACGGATTAACTACTCTTGAACTTTCCCAATATGGACTATTTTGTTTGAGTTTTATACACAGACTCAACAGATTTATGTTTTGTTTGCGTGTCCCTTACAAGTGTCTAAGTTGCCTTTATATTTCAATACCATATTCTTGGGAACTTTGCTGTCTTTGCAATCATGCTGTTTTGTGTGCCGTGCTTTTGATAAAGGGTAAAAGGAAACAATAGTCAACTCCCTTTGTTATAGTGATTCAATCCTTTTATGAAGTTGAAGTTGTTATAATTGAGCAAAGGGGCCATAAAGCCTTTATCTCAAGCTCAGAGCGAAGGGGGTTTATACAGCTGATACTTCCTGGTGCCAAAGAAAGACGGGGGTCTCAGACCCATTTTAGATCTGAGGCAACTGAACAAAGTGCTTGTGAAGCGCAAGTTCAGAATGCTTACGACCAGAAAAATCCTCGCGCAGATTCGCAGAGGGGACTGGTTTATGTCAATAGATCTGAAAGACGGGTATTTCCAAATACAAATAGCGTCGAGTCACAGGCGATATTTGAGATTCGCCTTCGAGGGCCAGGCTTATCAGTATACATTCCTCCCGTTCGGCCCTGTCTCTAGCACCTTGTACATTTACAGTGTGCATTTACAGTGTCTCTGGCACCCCTGAGACTCCAAGGAATACGAATTCTGAATTACTTGGACGATTGGCTGATTCTAGCCCAATTGCGATCAGAGCTCGTACAGCACAGGACCTATTACTCGAACACCTCGAGGTTTTAGGTCTCAGAGTCAACTGGGCGAAAAGTTCACTGTCTCCCAGTCAGAAAATATATTTTTTGGGCATAGAACTGGACTCGCTCTATATGACAGCACAGCTATCACCACAGAGCAGGCTGGGTATCCTGCACATGATAAAAACTTTACGCAGCGGCTCCATAGTTCCGCTCAGGAAGTTTCAGAGTATGCTGGGTCTCGTGGCCTCAGCATCATCAGTACTACAGCTGGGCCTGCTTCGCATGCGCCCGCTGCAGTTCTGGCAAAAGCACGAGTGCCGCGCAGAGCATGGGTTTCTGGTCTTTGTCGCCTCAAGGTCGATAAAGAATGCTTTTCAGCTCTGAAACCATGGAGAGCGACCGACTGGTACCAGTCAGGTGTAAGCCTGGGGACTTCCTCGAGCGTGAAGGTGGTGTCTCCATGCATCCACCTCGGGCTGGGGAGCGTTGCTCGAGGGCAGATCGTTCTTTGGCCAGTGTTCAGAAAAAGGAAAGGCTCCCACACATAAACTGCCTGGAGATGCTGGCAGTGGACTATGCGCTGAGGCGTTTTTGTCCCGGATAAAAAGACATCACGTCCTGGTCCGTTCGGACAACATGTCAGTGGTGGCCTACATAAATCGTCAGGGCGGTGTCAGGTCCCGAAACCTTTACAGGTTGACGGAACGCCTCTTGGTTTGGGCCCAGCACAATCTGCGCTCAATGAGAGCAGCGCACGTGCCGGGGCGCCTGAATGTCGGCCTAGACAGACTCTCACGGAACAATGTTCCTACAGGAGAGTGGTCTCTACACCCACAGACAGTCCAACTGCTGTGGAAGACATTCGGCAGAGCAAAAGTAGACCTGTTTGCATCTCAGGAAAACGCTCATTGTCCGAATTTTTTCTCCAAGAGCAAGGGCGCGCTGGCCCACGTCTGGCCCCGCTGCCCGCATAGCCGGTCTCGCTTCTACCTCAGGTATTGGAGCGAATCAGGAAAAGCGGATGCTCGGTGCTACTTGTGGCTCCATTCTGGACAAACCAAGCTTGGTTTCCAGTACTGATGCAGATGACAAGCACTGCTCCATGGCCGATACCAGTGAGGAGGGACCTCCTCTCTCAGGCCAGGGGCTCGATTTTGCATCCTCGCCCGGAGCTCTGGTCCCTACATATGTGGGCCATCAACGGTTACCCGCTAACCTCCCAAAGGGAGTATTAGACCCGATCAGCAGGCTAGAGCCCCTACTACTAGACGGCTCTATTCCTCTAAATGGTCTGTGTTCTCTGGCTGGTGCTCAGCCCAGGGCGTATCACCCCTGCAGTGTGGGGAAGCGGAGGTTCTCTCCTTCCTACAAGAGCTGCTGGATAAGGGTAGGACCCCATCCATGCTCAAAGTTTACGTGGCGGCTATAGCAGCGTTTGTCAATTCAACGCTCGGCCGGTCACTTGGAAGGAACAATCTGGTTGTTCGTTTCCTTAAAGGACCTAGGAGGTTGAATCCTCCCAGACCTCCTTCAGTCCCCGTCTGAGACCTTTCTACGGTATTGGATGCCATGAAGGGTGCCCCGTTTGAGCCTGTGCACTCGGTTGACGTGAAGCACTTGTCTTTTAAGACAGTGTTTCTTCTGGCTCTCGCTTCAGTGAAGCGTGTGGGGGATTTACAAGCGCTCTTGGTGGGAGCGTCGTGTATGGAGTTCGGGCCTAATGACTCTAAAGTCGTACTAAAGCCGAAACATGGGTCCCTCATAAAGTCCCTCAACACACCGTTCAGGGCTCAGGTTATCTCCCTGTCGGCTCTGCCGGCCTCCGAGGAAAAGGACGACGCTAGCTTCCTTTGCCCGGTCAGGGCGTTAAGAGCTTACGTGTCCCGCTCTGCTGTTTTCAGGCAAACGGAGCAGCTCTTTGTTTCGTTTAGCGGACGTTCCAAGGGACGAGCTGCGTCGAAACAGAGTCTTTCCAGATGGGTAGTGGATGCCATAGCGCTAGCCTACGCATCAAAGGGACTCCCGTGCCCGTTGGGCATCAGAGCACATTCTACGAGGGGCACGGCCTCCTCGTGGGCCTGGTCCAGTGGAATCTCGTTGCAAGATATTTGTATGGCAACAGGCTGGGCCTCCCCGTCTACATTTATAAGGTTTTATAACCTAGAGGTTCCCGCCTTGCAGGCCAGACTGCTCTCGGTCAAAAACAGACACATATGGTGTTTTCTGCCCCGTTTTGTTACGGCCCAGATTGCCAAACTGTTTTAAGCATCACTCACTGACAGTTATGTCTTTATGAGAAATGTATAGACCCATTATATATATTTATATACATATATATGTTATAAATACCCTTCGGGGCACTGCCTATAAAAGAATGATGCTATTCTAGCCCCTCTTTCCTGGAACTCTATGTGAGTTTTTTCTGGTGATCATACCTCATGTGTGCTCCGGGCGCACGCGCGCTTGGGTCTCTGGTGTTGGGTCTCAGCATGCACGGCGTTTTGCACTGGGTTCCGGTAGCGTCTTCGACGCAGTACGAGATAACTCTCGTAAGAGAACGTACTCGGTTACTAACGTAACCTCGGTTGAGGAACGAGTACTGCGTCTCTGTGCCGTGCCTGCATCACGCTCTGGTTCGCTTCGGCGATGAAAATCAGAGAGTGGCATCCTCTGTACGGGTATTTATAGGCCTAGGCCACGGCCATTCTGGCGGGACGTGATGCGAAGCGCCCTCATTGGGTCAAGCGTCATGAGAGGCCGTGCATAGGCTGCTGCTTTTGCTGCAGAACAGCCAATAGGCGCGCAAGCTAGTTCCGTCTGTGTCTGTATGCTGCTGCAAAACGTTTTACATTATTACAAAATTAAGGATTCATTTTTGGCTTCAATATCTCGAGAAAGAATCTTTCCCCGTAGCTTCTTCGACTCAGTACTCGTTCCTCTTCTAGAGAGAACCGAGGTTACGTCAGTAACCAAGTACGTTTCTGTTGGGTTTGTAACAGAAAACACAACAGCACTGTAAAAGAATAAGGCCAGGCACTTAAAGTTGGTAAATCAAAGTACCAGCAACAAACAGAATAAACTGTTTTGGTGAATAATATAAGTGAATAGTGGCAAATTGGCAGGAAAATAATGACATGAGGTCATGTAAACATCGTAAGGTACTTCTTCTTCCTATGACAGTGTTGGATCTGCTAGTGATTAGTCTCACATGACTCTATACTGCCACCTACTGCTCTGATGTGAACAGAGAAACATATTTGTTTAATGAATACACATGAATTTGTGGTATGTTTTAATGACTGTGGCTCTTGTGTGTGTTTGTGTCTGTGTGCGTGTGCGTGTGTGTGTGTGTGTGTGTGTGTAGGCGCTTGCATAAGTGCATGCCGTATTTATGTGTGTGTTCACATAATGATGAGATGATGTTGTCCGTTGCTCAGATGCTGATTTACTCCCACATGTGAGAACAAAGAGAGTGTTTCTACACACACAGATGAAAGTTTTAACAACATCAGCTCGACACACAGACGCTCCTCACACACTGTAAGTACTGAAGATATTAACTTCATCTGCTAAAATGATTTAGTATAATATATACTTCTGAGTTGTTTTTGCAATCATGTTGTTTTAGTAACAGAGTTTCAGATTGCTTGTGAAGTAACATGAACTAACAATGACAAATACTAAAGTAGTTGTATCTGGTAATATTGTTTAATGGAGCTGAGCTAACATGAACAAACAATGAACGGTTGTATGAATGTTAGCAGACATTAATAAATACTGTAGCAAATGTGCTGCTCGTTGTTAGTTAAAATGAACTAATGGATCCTAATTGTACCAAAGTATTACCGAGATTAGTAGCAGTTTCTATACGTAACCAATGCAACAATGTTAGTGATTATAATGTTTGTAATTATTAGAAATACTGTATGTAGTTAATAATAATTATGCAAACATGAATCAAGCATAATTTAATTCCATCTATAAAAAGATTCTATTTTTTAATTAAAATATTTTAAACAGTAGCATTGTCAGATTATTTTAATAAAGTTGTTGTTTACTAAATTGTTGTAAAACTTAGTTATTGACTTAAGACTTTTTACAGTTTAAAAATGCTATTTTTAAAGTTTATTTTGCTCTTTCTAGATCATTAAATTAAATATGAATATATGCATTATATATGCAACTGGTCCTACTCGATCTGATCCGACCGGGATTCGAACCCGGAACTCTAAAAAGCTACTTCTGTCAGGCCATGTCCCACAATGATAAAAAGTCTTTTGGATTACAATGGCTGCCATGTCCGTTAAGTCCATGAGACCGGGTGTCACATTTGTCATTTTAGGTTCGATTTGCGCCCTCGATGCACATTTTTGGTGAGCCGGCACTGAAGCAAGCTCCAAAACTTATACCTGACAGCCAAAGCGTGTTACGTCACGAAAGTGCCGACTCGTAGGAAGGCCGCTAGTGTTTAGGGTGCCGTTTGGGACAGGGCCTCAGTCACGCCTCTTGAGGCCAGAGGAGTGAGGTTTATACGCAAATTCACAAAACTATTCTAAATAAATTTTAAATATATGTGTTTCTGAAATGACAACTATACATTTCTTATTCAGTTATAATTGATTTGTTACTTGTATATTTGTGTGTATGTATATATATATATATATATATATATATATATATATATATATATATATATATATATATATATATATATATATATATATATGACCCTGGATAACAAAACCAGTCATAAGTCGCACGGGTATATTTGTGGCAATAGCCATCAATACATTGTATGGGTCAAAATTATTGATTATTTTTAAATACATTTTTGTTTTATGCCAAAAATCATTAGGATGTTAAGTAAAGATCATGTTCCATGAAGATATGTTGTAAATTTCCTACCATAAAATAAATAAAACATTCAGATTTTCTCAATGTTTCGATTTTTTTGCACCCTCAGATTCCAGATTTTCAATTAGTTGTATCTCAGCCAAATATTGTCCCTATCCTAACAAACCATACATCAATGGAAAGCTTATTTATTCAAAATTCTAAAAATTTAAAAATGTACCCATGTGACGTTTTTTTGTGGTCCAGGGTCACAAATCTCCTGTATTTTAAACTCCATTGTCTTTCACAGAGAATCAATCATCTGTCATGGCGAACACGAGTCTTCAGGTGATGGGTCTGGTGCTGGGCATCGCAGGCTGGGGTTTTGGGGTCCTGGTCTGCGCCTCCCCCTGGTGGCGTGTGTCTGCGTTCGTGGGGGACGAGCTGGTGGTGTCGCAGGTGCTGTCGGAGGGGCTGTGGATGACGTGTCTGTCCGGAGCGGGGCCGCCTGCAGTGTAAAGTCTACGACTCGGGCCTCGCGCTCTCAGGCTCCGCCCAGATGTTGCCGCGGCCTGGTGCGTGTTGTCGCTGTTCCTGTGTCTGCTAGCGGTCCCGCTCAGCGTAACCGGGCTGAAGTGCACGCGTTGCTTCGGCGACGCTCACGAATCCAAGGCTCGGATGGCGCAGGTCGGCGCGGTGCTTTTCCTCCTAGCTGCGTTTTTCTTCCTCGTGCCGGTGTGTTGGACCCGCGTACGGCGTGATTCGGGATTTCTACGACCCGAGTGTCGCCGCGCCGCTCAAACGTGAACTCGGACCG
Source organism: Phoxinus dragarum (assembly GCA_033366665.1). Classification (NCBI taxonomy): domain Eukaryota; kingdom Metazoa; phylum Chordata; class Actinopteri; order Cypriniformes; family Leuciscidae; genus Phoxinus; species Phoxinus dragarum. The sequence goes on from JARPMJ010005775.1 coordinate 53,638, forward strand.
GCGCTCTACCTGGGATGGGGCGTGACCGCGCTGATGCTGGTGGGCGGGGCTGTGCTATATTTAGGCTCCGCCTCCCCCTGGAGCTCCAGCTATTCCTGTTTTTGGACGAGCAGGAAAAGCGAACCCTCCCTCCACGGCTGAGAGCAAACCGGAGAAAGTCTTCGTGTAAAAGGTGACATTAAAAGTGGTCGCAATAGAAGGTTTAATCTTCAGAATTCAGGAACATCATTATTTACGCACGACATGTCATTCAAAAAACTGTTATTGTGTTCAGTGGAACACAAATGGAGAGTTTTGCATCAAATTTTTGCAGCTCTTTATTATCCATTCTCATGGATTCTTAATTAAAAAAAAAAAAAAATCTACTTTTGTGTGCTAGACAGAAATAACACAGGGGTTTGGAACAACATGAGGGTGAATTTTAATTTAGACAGTCCAATTGCATTAAGTAATCTGAGTCTGTCCTTCATAGACTAAATTTGGGTACATAAGCAATTATTTTGATTTCTAATGAATCTTTTATAGGAGGTTAATTTAAGCTCTGTAATTAGTTTACTCTTTTGTGTTGTTGTTGTTGTTGCATAACAGTCTCACATATTGTTTGTGTTTGTCTTTTTTCCAATGCCCAGTATAGTTAATGATTATATCTCATGTGATTTATTTATTGATGTGTTACTGTGCATTATTTGTCTAATAAACCTAATGTAATAATAATATAGACTGACTTTGTGCACATGTACATGTTGATGTGTGTTGACTACATGCGTTGGCAGAAAATCACACAACACAATAGCAGAATACAGGACCGGGGACAATAAACAGAGTGTCCACTGTGAGTCCGATGATGTCATCATAGTGGAGGACGTGTGGAATATGAGCTCGTGTTCCATAGAACTCCTTCAGAATCAACCGTCACGAGAGGAGGAGGAATTCATAAACATCAACACTTCAGAGACTCGAGGAAAGAGTGACGGGTCTGTTAGTTAAACTGGGCTCATTTCAAACCCTCGGTGGTTTAAGGGGAAACATTATTGATAAGGAGAGATTTAAAGTTTCACTGAAGTGCCTTGAAACGTGCAGCATTATTTAGTGTGTTGACATCATTTCCCTGAAACAGGAAGAAGGGGCGGGGCATATTGAGCAGCTCCTACCTTTTTTAAATTAGCCAATAGTATTTATTTTATATCAACAGCTCGACCGGAGCTGTTGAGCTCAGTAAAGCCGCAGTTTCCCTCCTAATCTCTGACCGTTTCTCCTCATAATCTCATCCAGAACACTTTAAAATACAGCATTCTGTGTTGAATGTATATGTTTTCTGGTCCACGGTGACTCACTCATAGGATCCGCTCTGTGTATCGTGTCTCTGGATCGGAGCTGCGGCGGTCAACGTGACACTAATGTGAAACCAGACCTCATTCACCCCTATTCCATGTAGAAAATAGCTAAAGTCCCTGTAAAGTCAAAATTAAGTATATGTTCTCTGAGTTTGTCACACCGCAGGAAAAAGTGTTTATTAGCTACCCAGCAAAATTTGAATGATTAAAAATTTTAATAAGGACACTGATCTGTTTTGTAAGTGATCGCATCCAGGTAATACGCATTTCCGTGACGAAGGCATAGCTAGCTAGCAAACTATAGGCTGTAGTAACTAATAGTACTGACAGTAACTCGCGATTGAGCAGCGAACTGATGCAAATGTGCTCTATTGTTAGGAGAGGGGCCAGCGTCAGTGGCTCCAGTGCGTCATTAAGTAGGGGCGGGGGCTAGGAGCTCATCTATTTATAGTGTAGGGGGCAGAGCTCCAGGTTCTAGAGAGGCATTTGATTGGACAGACAAATTTTATTGCTTATAATAATAAGTATTATTTATTATTATTATTATAAACATATTAATTGCAAGTTTACATCTTTTTTACAGATATAAAGTCAGAATTGCGAGATATAAACATGCAGTTGCGACTTTATATCATGCATTTTTGACTTTATATCTCCCAATTTTGTGTTATAATGTCAAAATTTCAATAAATAAACATGCAATTCTGAGGGGGAAAAAAAGTCAGAATTGTGAGATAAAAACCTTTACAGCAATTACTTTTTTATTAATTTTTCATTCTGTGGCGGGAAACAAGCTTCCATAGATAACAGTAAGACTAACATACTAAAAGCCAAAAAAAAAAAAAATTTGATTTCATGGGGACTTTAAGCATGAGCGTTTCGGCCACTGTAGCTGAAGTGCTGCAAATGTCCACAAGATGACAGTCAAGCGCAAGATCCCATATACAAGTACCATTCAACTTTTCCACTGATCTAGAAACAAGCTGACCAAGCAGAAACAAAATAACAAACTGTTAATTTTTTTTTTCTATTCAGCATTTCTTCTCAGTTCCCCCATTCTCTTTCATTTAGATTTTACGTTAATTATGACACTTTAGCACCAAAAGAGTAAAGTCCCAGTTAAAAAAATGATAATTATTGACTAGTTTTATGGATAGGACATCTAATGTGTTATGCATGGATCGCCACCTGAAAAGCAAATATCGTGGTTCAGATAATATGGAACTGGCTGTTGATAAAAATACTTTAGATTGTCAGGTTAACTTTTCAATGTAAACGTACTTGATTTTTAGACAGACGATAATATGATATGGTAATAGGCCTACATAATAAATTGACATTTTATAGAGAGAGTCATTCATTCAGTCAGTCAGACATGTCTCCAGAACAAACGTTTACTGGCCCACTAAACATTTAACTCAACAGTATTGCAACTCTACTCCACCCCTCCTCTAAAAGTTGCGTGTGAATGAGGAAGTGTCTCGTCTTAAAGCGGACAGTGCAGCAACTCAGCGCGCTCCCTAGTCCCACGTCATCTCAGCGGCTACTGTCTCTTTAAGAGTCCATCGCTCGTTCTCAATGAACACCGAACAGTCGGATGGATGTTTTTTTCGTGCATATTGTAATGTGTGTGTGCCAGTAGGAGGATCTGGTGCACCGGGAGGCCGTTCCAGATTCCGCGCGAGCAATTGGCTGCTCGTGAACTTTTGCCACGCTTTGTTTGTCCGCGCGCCCCGGTCACGCACGGGCATGTCTCGTGCACATCGGAAACATCACCGTTTCGCTCTTGACCTCGCGGAAGATTAGCGAGATCATCCACGCACGCAGCAACGCGCAGGACAGCACGCGTCGCTCGCATCCAGCACGAGAGAAGAGAAGTTAACGGGACCGGAGAGATGGCGGAGAAAACGCATGTCGCGCTGGTATTTCGGTGGGATCGCGTCGTGTGGAGCCGCTTGCTGCACGCACCCGCTGGACCTGAATCAAGGTGAGGCTCGCGCTGGGTGCGCGTGTCCGTGGCCGCTTTTGCTGGCTGTGTGTGTGTGTGTGTGTGTGTGGTTAGTTCAGGTAGAATGACAGATAATCGGTCTAATCTTCATCCCCAGAGGAAGACAACAATCCCTCGAGCACATGACTTGTGTGTGTGGCTTTTAAGAGAAAACTGTGCATAGTTTCCTCGTTTTGATAAATTAATAGTTAAACATAGTGAGAGACTGAAAATACCGGCCAAACTGATAACACAAATCAAAATATTTTTATATTTTGACACTATTATCATAATGCTGCTAGTGTAAATCTGCCAACGTATTGTCAAATTGTACTGAATATTTAACGTCAGATAAATCAGATAATATTTGGTAATTTTTATAAGTTTGTCTGTTCCAGAAATACCGACAGCCTTGGTCAAATTGCAATGAATGTTTGTTTAGCCTACATCTGATAATTTGGATAATTAATATTTGGCCATTTTAATACTATGGACACCATAGGCTACTTGTAGTTTTTCAGATCCAAAATTTACCAACAGCCTTTTCCCAATGATACTGAACATTTTAAATGCAATAAATCTGATCTTATAATTTGGTCACTTTATCAGTATAATGATTGTTGCTTGTCCCAAAATCTATACTGACAGCCTATATTCTAATGAATATTTCACGACTAATAGCCTATTTAATCTCAGAACAAACATTTCACATGCAATAAATCGCATAATATTTGGCCATTTTAACACTTCTCAACATATAAATGCTTATTTATTGCAAAAATCCACCGAAAACCTCGTGAAGATGTTACGTCTGATAAATCAGTTAATATTTGACCATTTTAACAATATCAACATAATAATCCTTGACAATTTTTGTCTTTCCCAAATCTACTGACAACCTTGTCCTTGATATACATTATTTTTTTATCAAAGCAATTTTGTACATTTAAATTGAAAAGCATTTAAATTAATTCTATAAATATAATGAATAAATTCATCCTGCACTTTATGTTTAAAGCATTGACAGGCAGATGTCAATAGTCTGAGGTCTGATTTGGGATCAGTGTATTGGCCTCGTGTGATGTCATGTGTGACTAAACCAAAATAATGTGTGTGTGTGTGTGTGTGTGTGTGTGTGTGTGTGTGTGTGTGTGTGTGATCAGATTATAACAGGACGGAGGGCAGTTCGACTCCTGAAACTGTGTTGAAGGACATCTAATTACGGTGTTGTAGATCACACACTCTCACACTTCAGTCTCTCTGTTGTACTACAGCGGAGCTTGTTCTTGTTCTTGATGTGAGGCTTATAATAGAGTTGTGTGTGTGTGTGTGTGTGTGTGTGTGTGTGTGTGTTCCACGTACAGTGGAAATGAAAGGCTGTAATGTTCTGCATGCTGTACTTTTATATTAAAGGCCAGTGGTATTTTCAGATCAGCTCTCGATGTGCTGAGTAATGATGCTTTATGGGACAGGACATCTACATTCATCAACATCAGTGTGTGTGTGTGTGTGTGTGTGTGTGTGTGTGAGAGAGAGAGAGAGAGAGAGAGAGTGTATTTGTGAGTGTGTGTTTGTGTGAGAGAGCGTGAGTGTTTGTGTGTGTGTTTGTGAGAGAGAGAGAGAGCTTGTGAGTGTGTGTGTATGTGTGTGTGTGTGTGTGTATCGTAAACGTGTGCGTTTGTGTGTGAGAGAGAGAGCGTGAGAGTGTATATTTATGTGTGTGTGTATGTGTGAGAGAGCAAGTGTGTGTGTGTGTGTGTGTGTGTGTGTGTGTGTGTGTGTGTGGTGTGTGAATGTGTGTGTGTTTGTATGTATGAGAGAGTACGCATGCTTTAGGTCCAGATTCCTCATGAGTCGCACACGTGTGAGTTTTTTATGAGAGAATTTTACGATTTTGTATGAGAGAGAGTGAATGTGTGTGTGAGAGAGAGTGAGAGTGAATGTGTGTGTGTGAGAGAGAGAGTGAATGTGAATGTGTGTGTGTGTGTTCACGTTCACGCATGCTTTAGTCCAGATTCCTCCTGAGTCGCACACGTGTGAGATCAGCACATGTCTGCCATCTGTGTGTCCAGTTGAGTCCGGTTTGCTGGACTTTGATTATCTTGTCTTGCTTTGACCTTCAGTGTGTGAGTGTGTTTCTGCTCCAGAAGACTGTAGTTTTACTGTGTGTGTGTTTTCCTCAGAGTTTCTCAAAGTATCAGGGTGGCCGGAAAGCACCGGCAAAGAATGAAACACGAATGAATGAATTCAAAGAACGAGAGCGAGTTTGAGTTTATTGAGCAATCAGTCA